>JAADJG010000616.1:0-25608 GCA_012932025.1 Fusarium austroafricanum | reverse complement strand
GGTTGAGTGAACGCACAGGGCACATGGTGGTGCATCCCTCAGTCAAATTGTCTGGACCAGCGGCCAAAATAGCACCGCCTTGTCGGGTGGATGGTCGATCGATCACGGACGGGCAGGGCGGGAGCTATTGCAATTGAGCCGTTGGTGTTGGTAGTGTATTGTATTGTATCACTGAGATATCACATTGCGCATGTCGGTAGCTAGCCGCTGGTTAGAGAGACAACTTGACTCGACTCGACTCGACTCGACTCGGGCAGGGTTTGGGTTTGGGTCTGGGTTTGGGTCTAGTTGAATCTCGATGATTGGGGTCGTTTTTGGAAGGGCGATGAAAATCCCCATACAGGGGGGGGAGCGGCCAACAAGTGCTCCATGGGCAGGTAATTGATGGGAGAAATGGAGGTAAATTGTTCCATGGTAAAACACGGAGGACGGAGTGCGATACCAGCAGAAAAACGACCCATGAAGTGTCAAAAGTGGTCAATTAACTTGCCCATAGGTTTGGACGACAGATTCCCATGGCATGGCGCATGTGCTGTTCGGGTGCCAGGTTAGTTACAGGGGCCCTGTAGGTAGCAAGTACCCGCACCCGCCAAGCTCGGCAGCCCCCGCCGCTCTCCTGGCCGGGTCGTATGACGCGGAACAGAGACGTCGGGCGCTGTCGCATTTGCAGCCCGTGTAGAGAGTAGACTGCAAAGGTGTCGATGCTATATATCGCTTGCCCCGTCTCGTCTCGCCATCCAGAAAAAAGAGTCTGCCCATCTCATCCACCAAGTGACATCTGAATACCCAATACATCACTCGAGACTCTCACCACTTACAACTC
The DNA here is from genome assembly GCA_012932025.1 of Fusarium austroafricanum. Classification (NCBI taxonomy): domain Eukaryota; kingdom Fungi; phylum Ascomycota; class Sordariomycetes; order Hypocreales; family Nectriaceae; genus Fusarium; species Fusarium austroafricanum. Next base: position 24,785 of record JAADJG010000616.1, on the reverse strand, counting down.
ATCGACAAATATACACTATACAATATACCCATCCATCGACTCATCATCGTACCCCTCGACGCTCGACTCGACACACCCTGCCTCTCTGGGAAAACGCATACATATCACCAGCCCCAGCACCACCATCAGTCAACCATCGACTCTCCCAACTTCACAATGGCCGACATATCATTCGACTACTTTGATCATCCCCAAAACAAACAGGTAAGACAGCTCTATTGCTCGGTCCTTTTCCCCTACCCTACGCCTCTCGCTTCTCCGTCATGGCCTTTTCCTCAGCCCAGCTCTGCCCAGCTGCACCCATGCAGCTCAGTGCACCCTGGTCAACTTTGACGTCTGGTCTGGGGCATTGCATTGTTTATATGGCACATGTCTCCCCCTCCTCCCCCCTCACCTCACCTCACCTCAGCCCACTCTTCCACTTTGAGCATTCCACCCAAGCTATCCAAGCTACGCAATCTATCTATCAATCTCATCTTTATATCACAAGCCTCTCTCACCACTAGCTGCCATCTTCAACACACCACAACTCACACCATTCATCTCTATCTTACTCTACTGCATTCTACATTCTACTACACTCTACTATACACTATACTCAAGGCTTCCTTCTTGAACCAGCCTAACATCCTACAGCACCTCGGCTTCTACGACCCTGCAGACTTCAGCGGTGATTCGGCCCATTCTCCCGACTCGCCTCTCTCTCCCGTCTTTACCAACCCTTATCAGCTTCCTGTCTCAAACGACTGGGTAGGCTGGGACGACAAGGCTACGCTATCACCTGATCTCGACGCTCTCCCCAAGCAAGAGCCCTTTGAAGGCATCAACCTGTCTACCATCCCCTCAAGAAACAGCATGGAGCTCAGCCCCGCCATCAACCCTCACGACCTCTCCGGCACCATCCCTGATGCCGTCCCCTTCGGCAGAGTTGGCCTGAACGACATTGACACTCAGCCTCTCTTCCAAACTCCCATTCCTTCCATCTCTGCTCAACCTCCTCATCTCCAGTCCAACATGATGCACTCTACCTCCGACCCATCTCAGATGTCTTCCTCTCTCAGCAGCATCAACTCCAAGGATGCCAATGGCCGATATCCTTCGCGCAAGCGCAAGTCCTCCGGCTCTGGAAGCTCCTCGTCTCGCTCTTCTACCTCTCCTCCTCCCGCCCGCCGCCACTGCTCTCCTCCCAAGAAGACCGCCCACAACATGATCGAGAAGCGCTACCGCACCAACCTCAACGACAAGATCGCCGCCCTCCGAGACTCCGTTCCCGCTCTGCGCGTCATGGTCCACCGACTAGAGCAGCCCTGCGTTGAAGGCATGGAAGAAGACGCCGACGAAGATCTCGGCGGTCTCGCCCCAGCGCACAAGCTCAACAAGGCCACCATCCTCAGCAAGGCCACCGAGTACATCGCACACCTTGAGAAGAAGAACAAGAGCCTTGCCCGCGAGAACAGTCAGCTACGGAACCGCGTAGAAGGTTTCGAGATGATTGTCATGTCGCGAGATCAAGGACCCCCAGCTGGAGTCTGGGCATAGAAGGAAAGAAACTTAGACATTGTGGAATTTTGTGATATTATTTTTGAATCGGCAACGCAATGCTTAATGAGCTTGTGTGATGAATTATGATATCCCGGGAGTTAATCTGGCGTTTTAGAGATATGGATGGGAAAGGCATGAATGGATTTCATTGGCGCATAGCAGACATTGAGCTTCCGTAAGATATGATATGGGCTCTTAAACAAAATACAGGAATGGATCCTGGATAGTATAAACAATCTCCAATACATTTAATGTCCTCGCAATATTTTGTCTAAATCGTCGTGACACTTGACAACTTGGCTACTTTGACTTGACTGGTGATGATCGACATGGGATCACAAACTCCTAGGAGATACCCCATTTGAGCCTCAACCTCGCTTACTCCGTGGGTCTCCGATTCGATCCTCATGCAGGGACTGACATGGGCATGGGACATGGTCGAACACGTGCATATCAGGTGTGACTCGGTAGATGGAGACGCAAAAACTGGCGTGATGTGACATGATCAGACCACCATGGGTCGGTGGCTCAGCGGTGAGTGGCTGATGCATCGTGGTTTTTGCGAGTAAACGGGTGACTATGGTGAGAAGCAGTGAATGAGCGGTGGAATTGCATTGCGCTGATGAAGGGCTTTGTTGAGATAGGGTTGGGAGTAAGGAGGTGAGTGTTGGAGATGTTGGGAGACATGGTGTTTGTGAGGGATCCATGGTCAAGACTGCAGCAGCGTTGTGCGGATATAGACAAGTGACTGCAGGATAGGAATATTCTGCTTGACTTTGAGAAGGAACATCCTCTAACGAAAGATATTGAGTTGATATAAGGTTGGCAAAGAAAAATTTGGCCTCGTTTACGTAGCAAATAATGTTTGTCAAGGGGCTGAACGGAATGCTAATCCAACCAAAGACTGGTATCAAATTGACCAAAGAGGTCATAGTAAAACTCATGAATGTCTAGAAAGACTTTAAAATACCCGATAGTGAGGCGGTCATATCCATATTTCTTGATCAAGCGAGTTGACCGAGTTGTTCGCTCTCAACATCGTCATGGTACGGTTCTCATTCTTGGATATTACAAATCACAGAGGATATACAAAATCGTCGATAATAACGTATCTGCGAGTGTTCTGATATCTAAAGGGCACTATTGGCCTTCGAACATGGCCTTGAATCTCGTCAGAGCTTTGCAAGCGTATTGTTCTACAGGACAGTCTCCCTGTTCACCCAAGTTTTGGTTTGGGCAAAGACCAGGCATTTTCCTTTGACTTCAAGTTCTTGAAGTTCCGCAAGAGTGGCCTCAATAGAAGACTTCTAGGCTTCTATTCATTAATGGGGATACATCGTATTGAGTTGAATACGTGCCTGAGTCCTCATTTTGGGAATTACAAAAATTTCATCGAGAAGCTGCAAAGGTGACTCGAGCAACAGCACCAGTTATATCTTACGCGTAGTAAGGTATTTATCGCTGAAAATATAAATCCTGGCTAAATCAGAAATATCAGCGAGATCTCTGGACTTACAGTGACTCTGTTCCCAGGTTGCAGATCTTAGACCTGGCAGCCGGAGAAGGATTCTCGCACAACTACTTCTACAATCAACACTCCAACTGAGAAGAGATAATAAAGCCCTATGGTGGGTGTTTAGGGCGGAAAGCAGCCCTGTAGGTATGATGGTTCTCTCGTTATGCGTGAGTGTCAACCAGGGGTATACAGAGGCATTGCACCCTGAGCACTTTGCCTTTGGAGTCTTGGCCTTCAGAACCGAGCCTGAGCTGGGAGATAAGCGATGTAGGACTGTATTCTATGGAATAACTACTCGAGTTGGCTTTAATCCTTACTCGTGTTTGCGAGGTCCAAGGATCGGGGGTTACCAGGCGAACAGTTCGCCGAGCTGGCGATGGACATACCGCGTTGGGTCTAGAAGGCCCAAAGACCACTTAGAACCATGGCTCTGTTTGATCTGAGAGATAGTTTCACAGCAACAGCCTCGTTGATACACTCAACTTGGCCTTGCATTGGATTCCGGACAGAATTGCGCGAGAGTCAACAACTGTGAGTTCAACAGCTGGGAAAGGTTCAATAAGTCACTAGATATTTTGAACCAGAGTTTTAACTACCTTGATACCATGAGAGACATGGCTGGACTTGTTTGACAATTCGGAGAGTTGGAATGTGAAACTGATCCAAGTTGGACTCTTTCAATGCTTGACGATCATCAACCATATAGCAAAGCCTAGACATCCTTCGTTCGTCATTTCTTTCATTCTGGTCTATGAACCCATTCTTATCAATAGTAGCCATTCAATGCTTATGGCTTCCTACATGAGAACTGCCAGCTTGACCTCTTGCTTCATAATCCTTTTGTGTACCATGGCTGCTTTGATCATTGCTTAGCTAATGCCAGTCTCGACCTGCGTGCCGTTGAATGGACAAGAACGTATACGCACTGGCCTGGCTGACAAAAGCTAAGAAGGAGACTATCTCGAATACTGAACATGGACTTCGATATGATATGGGTCAGTTTGTTGCAGAGATGGCCGACCGCCTTGTCATTACATCATGAGTCGAGAATCGTAACTAGCATCAATGATGCTCTAGCCAAGGTCGCAGGTCGAGCTATATCTGTATTTTTGGGCATGACGACTCCAATTAGCTGCCACGATAACGGAGTGACCCATTACGTTCTTCTAGCGTCTCGGAATAATGTGGGATAAAGTCTCAAGTAGTAGAATCCCAAATCAGAAGATGCCTAACCTATAGAGCAACATGGGATCGAAGAATGCCAAAGGCTGTGCAATAATGTCTCAGTTCCCGGTCTGGATAGTCAGTTTCTGAACAATAAGAATAGAGCGTAATTATGTGTCAATAACAGCGCGTTGATTGCTGACTGGCAAAAATACTCTATTTTGGAGTCATTGGATTGGGGATGCATGCTCGGTTCTACGGAGCAGCGAATATCGGTGGTAAATTCAGCGGCGTTTAAGAGCTCAACGTATTAGATTCTTGTTTTGAAGAGTTTTTGGGCGTTCAAAACATGTTCAATTGAATTCATGATGCTAGTGTACTGCAGACATCACTGGCTTGTACTGGGAGACCTTGACCTAAACGGAATGTCGCGGTGTTGGCCATTTGGCCTGTGTCGCTTCTGGGATCTGGATTTTATCTCCCGGAGGATTTATATCGCCACAAGTTTGTTTCGCTAGATATTTTTTGAAGTACCGAATCTGTAACTCTTGGATTCTTCTGAACTTTGCAGCTGACATAGCACAGCTTCTTCAAGTGAAAACCCAGCTACTGAGACTGTCCCAGCCAGCTGGCCGTCGCCCTGTTCGACCATTGTATTGTAGATAGTGCATTGGAGCTAGTTAGGTCAATGGACATAGCAAGAGAAAGGAAGTTATTGGCTTTATCCGTAGTTCTCGAAGTCTTTGGCGCTCACAGCAAACTTCGGCATGCGTCCTGCGTTTTGGGGCACCTGAGATCACGGATCCGACTTCCAGGCTAAGTTGGCATTTCTCAGCCAGTTATGTGATAGAAGGTTCAACTGTCAATTGGAGCATCTCTATTCCACAACTCTGTTATAAACCACCAAACTAAATACGGCACCAATGGATGTACTGTAGCTTCTGGAAACCGCTAGCCATAATCGCTTCAAGTACTTGGTGCTCGACTAGTGCGCTGCTTGGTTCGGAGTATAGCGAATACGAACGATAAGATAGGGGAGGATGACTGCATTTCTCTTCTAGCCGACTAACGTGACTAGAATACTGTGTGTGACTAGTAAAGCAAAAAGTTTGTGAAGAGTAAGTGTTCAGGGGTGTATTAATGAAGGAAATACAGAAGATGTAAAGGAATGTAAAAGCTATGATACAAAAATAGGTTCCACCTCTTAACTGACAGACTCACGTCCTCACGCGCTGCCATTCCTCATTGATCTTCTCTAGGATATTGTCACCAGAAGTATTTGGTGTACCATCGTCTCGACTTCCAATTTTAGTTCACCGACCGAAGAAAAAGACTAGAGGCGACTAGGAAGACCATCAAGCCTGCTGTGCAATGCTTCCATAGCTTCGTTATCAATGCTTCCGTCAAACTCGTCATCAGAAGCTCCTCCATCATCAGAAGCTTCGTTGCTACCGCCATCAGAAGCCTCTCCATCATTAGAAGCTTCGTCGCTGCCACCAACAAAGGCTTCTCCTTCACCCTCATCAGAAGCTTCATCGCTACCGCCATCAGAAGCTTCACCACTACCAGCAGAGACTTCTTCGTTGCCGTCATCGAGGGTTGCTGAAGGCAAAATTTCTGATGTAGACGGGCTAAGCGGGCCGATCAACTGGTGAACGGTTGAGATAGGGCTCGATGGCCGTTGACCGCCATCCTTAGAGTCATTGGCGTTTCCACCGTAAGTAAAACCGGGAAGTCGGACGCGAAGGATGATGACAGCATCGCCTTCACGGATAATGCCTTTGACTAGGTCGCAAGCCACGACGGCGTTGGTCAAGGGCTCCGACGAACCACTAATCAGCAGACTTCCCGTAGTGTCATCATCGAGGATATGACGGGATCTCTTGGATGGACGCGTCTCCATAGGCAAAGAGTCGAGTTCGGCTGCCCGGGTAGTGCACTAAGGAGCATCTGGCCTGGGGGTGAATGATGTAGAGAAGGCCCGCTTCGTCGTGGTAGTATCGGACTGTTGGTCTGACAGCAGAGAGTTGGGTCGAGTGGACGGAATAGAAGAGGTTCTGCGGTTAGCGGCAGGAGCAACATCGGGCACTGCCTTTGGCGGAGTTGATGTAGTTGCAGTCTTGTCTGCAGCGTTCTCTTTACCCGCCCTTTGAAGTTCTGCCGCCCTTCGGGCCTCCCTCCTTGCAGCGTTCATTGCTCTCCTAGCATTCATTGCCGCTCTTCCAGCTTGAAGGATTTCTGGATCGACCGCGTTCAGGACCCAATTGTCGCGGTCCGGGTGGGAAGCTTTAAGAAGGACTTTACCTTTTTCCCACGAATCAACTTTCCGACCTTTGCTCATGTTGGTTAGGGATGTCCAAAAAGGAGGCGTGCTGTGTTACGTTACTTACTTTTCCCACCCGGGTATCCGCTGATCAAGGGTTCAACGAGAGTGTCCCAATCATTAAAGAGACCAACCTCACGGCCTCGCGTGACCGCATAAAGAGGCATAGCTTTGATGTGTGGAAAAAATGAAAGATAGGGTCTTGAGAAACAGAATTCGGACGGGGTGTTGAGGCTGAAATGCAGGAGAGGTGATGATCGATGTAAATCGTGAGCCAAGATGGGAAAGCGTGAGGAATTCGGGACTTTATATTGCTTATCTCCCCAACCTGGCTATTCAACTTTGACACAATACTCTCTAGTAAAGATTGTAAATAGAAGAACGTTGGCATTCGCGCCATGTGGGCACTGAAGCAAAGGCGTGTTCTTGCAGGCATTTTGGTCATGGATTGGTGGTGGCTGGTAACCATCGTTACATTATGTGCAGAGCGGAGGCAGCTTGATCGGGACACTTCGCAATCAAATCAACTCCCTCGAACTGTCCCGCGTTCCCGGCAACATGTTGTCTCTTTTCTTCCGCTCGGAACCTTTTTCTCCGGAGACGATCCCAACTAAGGCATATTGTGTCATTTTCTCCTAATTGGACGTGGTGATGAGACCAACTATCTACCTAGGCAGGGGTCAGTCCTGGCTTCAACATTTGACTCCATCCGCAGTAGATAATAAAAGTTGGCACTTGGCCACATTGCTCGGACGACCGATCGGTGTCTACATGGGCGGTCGGTTCCTGACAGGACGGTGTCATGTCAACTGGCTCAGACACCCGGACTAGACATATCTCGTTGCTTTGGGGCTTATCTATCAGACCACTTCTCACTTCCCGAGAACAAGAGTCAAACAATAGCTTGGTTAGTTATATAAGTTAGTATATTCTTTTACTTTTGAGATTGAGATTTTGTGTCTGACTATTTCCTACTTGCTAGGACGGGATAGTTTTAGTTTAAACGTTTAGGATCTAGACTAAGTGACTAATTTAAATAATATTACATTTTCTTTTTTACTGAACCGCAACGTCACACCATGTGACCGTTGCCCGACAACTACTACAATTTATTAAACTTTAGCCCCTAATTTTGTAATGATAGCACCCCCTTCGGAAGGATCTGGGGCATCTTTAACTGAGGTTCAGGTGTAAATCACAACGATCTGAGTAAAATCTTCAGCCGAGCGTAACTGAACTAATGGTTACCATGAAATTCGCGAATGAACCGACTCCCGGCGTTGATGCCTGTCCCACTTAGGTCGCTTGGACGAGATGGGACGTCGTGTCGTGTTCTAGACAATCTAGCGCTTGTTATTGAACTGGCTTCAGTCCGAACTAAATTTGTGACAATGGGGCTTGCGGTGACGGCAGTGGTCTGAATTGTTAAGAAAGGTTAAGGTATATCCTATATCCTCTGAAAGTAACATACGACCTACAGATGCAACACCGCTCCAAGTATCCCATCGTGGTAGTCAAAGATACCGGAGATTGTGTCATCATAATTACCATTTCTAACCCCCACCAGCTTTTAGTTACATAGAGAAAGTAGAGAAGCTAAAGCGCGTAGTTGGAGTAGCATGATGTGAAGCACTGTCATCAAGTTCAAATCAAGGCAGGAGGCTTGATCGAAATTTCTTTTCGCGCTTCTGCCGAACTAAGAACACCGGCAAGAAGATGGTAGACTAAAGGAATATATTCAAGATAGCTACATACTGAGTCTACAACTATTACTACCGACGGGAAGATGCATGTAGTCATGCACTGACACAGATCAGGAAGAAACTGGAGAATAAACATAGAAAAGAATACATGAAAGGAGATCCCAGCACTGACTATGTATGCCAATTGCCGAAAGGCTAAATATTGCAGCGCAAAACTACAACGGCTTTGCAAACAGAGAGAGACAAAATGAGGAAAACCAGATCAATTAATCCTCCACCATCGTGAAGACTGGAACAAAAGAGAAGAGAACTAGATGGAGCCACTCAAGCTTCAGCTGCATCTGATGCAACGGCGGCAGAGGTTCGTTTTCGTTTTGGTTCACTGGCTGGTGCATCAACATTCTGACCGTTGGCTGTTCGAGCTCGCTTTCTCTTTTGGCTAGACGCGGACGGGGATCGCACACTAGGCCCGTTGTCGACGAGTAGCGTATCACTGGCAGTGGCAGGATTTCCGCCAGCATGAGAGGTGTTGCTGACCGAAGCTCCGGAACTAACGCTCTTGCTGTCGCCCACTTTCTTGTCAACAGGCCGGGGTCGGCTAGCCAAAACGGCGGTCTTGTTGACAGCAGGAGTGCCGGCAGGAGTGTCCTTGTCCTGGGCGGCGGCGACAGGGGTCTTGGGGGCGACGGCACTTTTGTCGCCGGAGCGGCCGTGCCTGCTAGCCTTCTTGGTATTAGTGTTGGCAGGACTGCTTGCAGTAGGAGTGTTGCTGATCTGCTGAGGTCCCTCTGGTGAAGCATCTGGTGAAGCATCTGGCTGGGACTTCTTGGCCTTGCTGCTAGAACCGCTCTTCCTGCCCTTGCTGTTCTTTTTCTTGTTTGTGCTGCTGCTACTACTCTTGTCGCCGTTTTTGTTTCGGGTCTGAGCTAAGCCAGAGCTAGCAGAAGGTTCCTTTGTTTCTGGCGCGGTAGCTCTCTCTTTGTTACTCGGTCCGTCTGCGCTCTCCTGCGACTCTTTTCTTCCCCGAGGAGGCTGAGTGGATTCCTTCGGCTCGGCGGACCCCTCCTTGCCCTTGGCCTTGTTACCATTCTTGGCGTTCCTACCCCGCGTTCCCTTCTGTTTGCTCTTGGTATTGTTGCCAGATGCAGCTGATTGACGCTCAGATTCTTGGCCATTGACAGCGCCATCACCGCTGGTGTTCGCCGTGTCCACGTCCATCTGGTCCGAGTTCCCAGTTCCGCCGCCAACAAGGCCAGATGCATGATCCGAAGTCACGGACATAGCTTGCGAAGAAGGAATATCCATGCCGGTCATGTCTGTGTCTGGTGGAGGCGTTGCTGGATTCCCTGAAAATGAGGCAGCCTCCTTGGTGCGCTGGCTGAAGTTTGCTAAGCTGTCTTTGATGTTCATCTGGTTGGAATCCCTCACTTCTTGCTTTTGGGGTCTGCCAGGCGTCCTTTTCTGGGTTTCCTGTGATGGAAGAGGGCTTGTTGAAGCGTCTGGCGTGTCGGCTTGGTCTATGTTTTGAACAGGTTTACTTTTAGGCCGACCGGGCTTTCCTTTGGCAGCGTTGGAAGCGTTGGCAGCTTTGACAGCTTTCTTCTGAGCCTCTAGAGCGGCGTAAGACTCTGCCCAGTGGGGAACGGCGTGACGATACCTATGGGCCTTCTGGAACTCGTTCCTCGACCTCTCATCGGTACAAATGTCACTCCATACCACATGACCTTGTCCACAAAGAAGGCATTTCTTTTCAGAACTGGTACAGCCATCTGAAATATGCGGTCCTGAACATTGGCCGCATTGAGCCCGACGATTGCACTCATCCGCGAAATGACCTGGCAACGAGCAGTTGGTACAGAACAACGGAATAGACTGGCGGCAGGTGGGCCTTGACCCAAAGTTAGTCTGTGTACTTGTCTTCAATTCTTTAATGCTGGGGGACGAGGGGCTTACATGGCTTCATAGAGGTGGTTGTCGATAGTGAAGCCCTTTGCACAAATGCTATTGGCCATCTTCGCGTCCACAGTGTTGAGGATGGCGCGTTTGAAAACAATCCTCCCATTCGTGTTTGTGAACTTATTTTTGTCGATCAATGTTTGTATATCCTCGCGCGATGGATATTTATCGATTGGAAAGGCAATGATCTCGATGGCGCAGATGGAGGGCACACAAGACAGGCCTCGCGTAATATTCAACTTGCGAGCGGCGTCGTGTATGGTTTTTCGAATATACGACTCGGCCACCCTATCCTCGAATAAAATATGAATGGATGGCTGTCCACCTGCTTTCGCATGTCGAAGCTTGACACCTGAGATTCTATTCCAGTTTTTACCCAAGCTGCGCAGCTCCAGGAATATCTCGTAATCCGTCTTTTCGGTCAGTGCTGGGTACTCTTTCGCGTCCTTGAATTCTGCAACAATGTAGCCGTTTTGGTCGTCAACATCGTATTGGTGTCGCGCGTCAACTATTGCTTTGGTTTGCTCAACGGTAGCCCGAATCTCGTCCATTCCCATGCTGAGTTGGAGGATAACATCAAAAACTGTACCATAAGACGTTGGAGCAGGGTGCTCTGAGGATGACGTAGTCCGTTGGAGCTGGAACAAAATATAGACAAGCATATGGTTCATTCTTTCGCAGGTCAATTCGAGACCTGCCACCCGTGCGTCGAGTGTAGTATTCATGGCGTTGATAGCTTGAACATCACTACTCTCACCACATTGGGACATGTCATTGCTCGGATGGCAACTCATGGTGACGAGAGGGAATAAAAGTTGACAATAGTGTTAAGCATGCAACTGAGACTGAATGAATGTTAATGTGAGCAGTCGAGTGAAGTTGTGGTTTATAAAAGTTTTGACCTTCATGTGCCTCAATTAAACAACCAACCCCCTTAGGACCCAAAAGGCATACGGCAATCAATCTCTTTCCTGATGTCGCCGTTCCGTTGGCATTAGCAAAAGCTTTGCGAGGCTGTCAAGCTCGCTTGGTACGATTCTGCTTGCTTTTTCTCCATCCCCTGCTAGTTTCAATAAGGGGTTGTCAGAGGTATGGAGTGTATGCAGTGTTTGGGGGTGAAATGATAGGTAGTGCACGGGCAGGGACCCCGACGAGAGAATTAGTGGAGGCCAGTTAGCGGCCCCGTTAGACCTTACTCCCAAAGTACATTCAGCATCTACTAACCCCCGCAGCTCAACAATTTTAATCTCCTTGAACAGTTCATACGAAACACCAAGTCGAGGCATCGGTCATGCCGGTCTAGCCGAACAACCTCGGAGAATGATAACCAAGCAGACATGGGATACAGACTCACAAGTCACAACACAGGAGGACTTCCTCAGGTCAAGACCAACACCGCCTTTTGCTTTTTATCGTGCGATTACGAAATGGTAATGTTACAGCGGCTAAGCGCCTGTATCGCGGATACATTTGCCATCCACCATTGTCTAGCGTGGATATCGGCCATCTTCAACCCAGCCACCATCTACCTTCTATTCATTTTGGCGATTTCCTTATCACTTTTCCTCATCATTTGCATCCGAGAAATCCCATCTCGTACAAACTAGACGTTTCAGGGTCTTTTTATTCTCAATTGCCTACAGTCTCCCTCCAACCTACGACACTTTTACTGTTTCCAGTGCCTCACTAGGTACCCATCGCCGCCCCGTTTCGACCCTTCTCGCACGTCCTTACGTCAACTATTCTTCAAACTACTTTGTTCCCAACCCAATTCGCACAGAGCTCCCCCATCGTTCCTGCTGGCGGGTTTTCTGACACTGCTAAACACGGTCAGCAGAAGCGATGGGGGACACAGCTAAGTGGAAGAAGACAAGGGGTGGCAAAGCTCAGCGGAAGGAGCAGGCAAGCAAAAAGGCAGAACGTCTCAATGAGCGCGAGAGGAAGAAACAAGAAGAGGAAGAAGACGAGGAGCGCAACCGAGAGGAAGGATTCAGGAAACGCGAAAGTCTCATCATTGATCAAGCAAACTTCCTCGGCTCATTGCACCGCACAACACGCCTTCTGAATTGCGAGCAAGAACGCACAAATGGTCGCATGGCTGACATCATATGCGGCTGTGATCCGTCACCGACATCCGCCTGGAGGAGGAACAAAAACTACTGGGTCGAGATGAACCCTACTAGAGCCCTCGTCGCGTCTGACAACCCTAACGATCCGAACCGCCCCAAACGCAATGACAAAAGGAACAAGAAAGCTGCGAAGCAACAAAAGAAAGCTGTTGAGTTCTCTAGCGTCTTTTTTTTCATCCACAAGTCAATCCCGAGGAGCAAGTGGAATGTCGTTTACCACGATGACGCCAACGCCGGCATGGCGGCAACACTCTATCTTATGACCAGTATCGGAGAGATCGCCATACACAATGTCTATAATGTCAACCAGCCAGCAACCACTGATCAGCCTCCAAGGCGGATTGACGTAGACATCCTAGTTGACAGAACGACGGCCTCAGGGCGCGACATCGTCGTAGGAGACTTCAATCTTCATGACCCGGCATGGAGTGGTCATTTCTACAAGGAGGGCAGCGGAACCGGTGACGCTAGGAAGCTGCAGCACGGGATGATGACCAAGGCTCAGATGAAACTTTTGACCGTACCTGGTTCTCCCACATGGTCTCATAGTATAGTTGGTGATGATCCGACAGCGACTGAGCCACCAGATCAAGAATCGAGGGTTTCCTGTATCGACCTCACTTTCATCAGCCCCGACCTCGTTCCTCGATTCAAGAGTTGGGGAATTTTCAGGTATAATCCTTGGGAAAAGAGCGACCATCGGCCGATCAGGACCGTGATCGACATAAACCCAGCCAGGGACGACACGAAAAAGCTCCTGTGGAATGAGTGTGACGAGAAGGTTTTCCTAGAAGAGGTGGGAAAGAAGGTGGAGCTTTGGGAGCTTCTTGCATGCGAAAGTCAGGAGCAATTAAACCTATCCATGGCCAAGATCTCGAAAGATTTCCTCGAGCTTATAGAGAAAGTCGTCCCAAGCTGTCTCTTACATCCACCTCCGCCGGAGAAGCCTATGGACCCCCAAACGAGGAACATCCTCCAAGGCAATGATCTTAGTTCTGGCGAGTCTCTTTATGAGCTTTTTGCCAATCTTCGGGACAAGTTTCGCTCATACATCCAGACTTGCGTGGCCAAAGACGGATATCATAAGGCAATTGGTATAGGGAAGGTGCGAAACAGGAGCGCTATTGTCCAAACGATGCCATCACTGGCCGACAGTTCTGGGAAGGATGCTACATCTGAGGTTGACAAGCAGTCGTTGATCAGAGCTTCCATATTCCCTGATACAAGCGACATTGGCGAACGAGCGACATCAATCACTTTCCCCACCTTTGATCCCAATGTGAAGGAGTTACCCATGAACCAATATGTGAAGAAAAAGGATGTCGAACGAATCCTCCGAACGCTTCGCTACGGAAAGGCCGCTGGGCCTGATGGAATTCCCAACGAGGCCCTCAGAAAAGGTTGGAAGATTCTCGCTCCTTTACTCACCAAGATTTTCAACCAGTGCCTCAAGCTTGGCTGTCATCTCGACACTTTCAAGATCGCGATCACGGCAATGTTGCCAAAGGCAGGCAAGGACGACCACAAGAAACCCAATAGCTGGCGCCCAATCGCACTGCTGTCATCTATAGGCAAGGTTTTTGAGCGGGTGCTTGCAGATCTTCTCAAGAAATGTGCACTGGATAATAACCTGATTCCCCGTACGCAGTACGGTGCTCCTGGCAAATCCACAGTCCAGGCTGTACATGAGATAGTGGATATTGTCCATAAAGCCTGGTCTAGGAAAGAGAAAAGGAAGCTCAAGAAGAAAGTTGCCAAGCTCAAGAACAAGGTCACGATGCTGGGCCTCGACATATCTGGCGCTTTTAATTGTGTCAACCCCGCGATCCTTCTCCAGGCCCTTGCCAACATGGGCATACCCAAATGGTTCATTAGGATTATCCATTCGTTTCTTTCTGATCGCCGTACTGTCCTCAGACTGCCCCAGAGCGTTTCCAAGCCTTTCCGTATCAACATCGGCATCCCTCAAGGGTCACCTCTCTCGCCAATCCTCTTTATGCTGTTCACAGCACCTCTTCTCGAGTTAATCGAGAAGCACAACACGACTTTCGGAGACAATGGCATCACAGTCCACTGCATTTCCTATGTGGATGATACATATCTCATCGCTGTCTCGGATTCGTACGAGAAGAATTGCTCTGCCCTCAAGTCATTCCATGACGTGGTATTAGAATGGGCTAATCGTGTTGGCCTTGAATTCTCACCGCATAAGTACAGTGTTATGCACTTTCAGCGCCGGGGTGGCCGCGATCCCCCCTCCACAGTCCTGCCCGACATCGATGGACTGAAGGACAACCCAGAATGTCTCAAGCAGACTCAGTTGAAGGTTCTCGGAGTAGTCCTGGATCCGAAACTCACCTTTGAACACCATGTCACCAAGATCGAGGTGGAAGTCGAGAATGCACTGCGACCCTTTCGCAGTGTATCCGGGCCGGGGTGGGGGTCACCCTTGCTGAGGCGAGAGATTGGTACTTCAGCCATATTCGATCCAAGATTGGTTACGCATGCGGTGCTTGGTTCATGCGCAGCCCAGGAACTAGACTTGACGGGTCCTTTGTTGTCACTCAACTCAAACGACTTGAGAAGCTCCACTACAAGTGTCTGCTATCGCTCTCGGGTGCAATTAGCACAACAACTACTGAATTCATCGAGAAGGACGTCAATGTCGAAAGCATCGAGGCTTTTCTTACACGCACGATGTTAACGTATCGCGCCAAGTCTCTCGCGCTCAAGGGTCCCTTGGAAGACCAGGACCCAGACTGTAACCGGACCGCGTACCGGTTTCTTGATGAACAAGCAATGGATCTGGTAAAGGCCGCGAAACAGTCTTTCAGAGCCAGCAGGCGGATCAACGACGACGACGACGAGACCTTCGAAAAACTGTGGGGGGAAAAGCACAGCCAGCGCAACCGCGCAATCAAGAAGATACTTTCGCTTCAAGCAACCGATGGAAGAGCCAAGTCTTGGATTTACTGCCGCCAACAGCATGCAGGCAAGCACCGTTCACTGCACGTTCCTGCGGTCATGGTGGAAGACGCAGGCCCCCAGAGTCTGAAGTACTACAAGGGCATGACTCGCGCCGAATCTACGCTCGGGTTACAGCTGCGTACCGAGTGCATCGGACTGAATGGGTACCTGAGCAAGATTCGGGCACCGCGGTACGTGCGGGTTGCCGGATCAAAACACCTCATTCGTGAATTTTTCCCAGCAGCATGCACATGTGGGTATCACACCCAAACCGTCTTTCATATGTTCATGGAATGTCCGGACCTGGATGTCGCCAGGGCCCGATTGATTGAACATATTGGAGCACCCCTCAAATGGGATACGCTCCTGACGACGAATCTGAAGAAAGCTGTTCACTGGGCCATGACTTACTTTGGGATCCCTCAGTACGCCCTGGCTCGGCTGGATTCGGATTTCCACGTCGACGATGGAGGTTCTTAACCTCAACAAACCTCCACACGGGGTACAGATTGAGGATGAGACTGTTCGGACTGCTCTGTGATTGACCACTCCCCTGCGTCATTTTGATGCCTGACTTGTCTCTTCTGTACAACGTTTTTGGGCGCCCCTCTTAGTTTGGCCAACTGATAGGGACCCATTATATTTCCGTTGATTACTTATTGATCATTCACTGCAATCCGGGT
The DNA here is from genome assembly GCA_012932025.1 of Fusarium austroafricanum. NCBI lineage: Eukaryota > Fungi > Ascomycota > Sordariomycetes > Hypocreales > Nectriaceae > Fusarium > Fusarium austroafricanum. Next base: position 8,802 of record JAADJG010000616.1, on the reverse strand, counting down.
TGGGTCAGAGTCACGTGTTCAATCATGTGATTCAATTGATTTCAAAGGCAGCTTGAAGTCAAGTAAGCTCTCTACTTCACCAATTGGTTCCTTTCAACTTACTTAACCAGTTTGAACTGTAGTTTTTTTGACTTCAGGCAACCAAACCTTTTGTATGTACGTTGAGATTTCGCTTCCATTTGCCTCGCTGACCATTTGCCTAAACTACAGAAATTTCCTCCAACTGTACGTACATTATCTCGCGTCCTATGCCATCTGCCAACCATGCAGACTGATCTTGCGCCGCAGAATCTGACTTTGACAGATCTCGTGGTCCGTAAGGCTTCGCTCCGTCCGCCTCCAACCATTCCTCTGACCTGTCTCAGCAGAACCCCGCGAAATCACCCCGCCGACAGTCGCCACTTCATGACCCCGCGGTATGTTCATTCCACCTTGATTCTTGCTCTCTTTAGCTTATTCCGCTGACTTCCCCTTGGTCAGCAGAACTCTGTTCGCCGATTTCCCGTCTGTAAGCCCATGCCATCTCCTGCTTCTCAGTTCCGACTGACCTTGCTGTCACAAGCAGCTACGCTTCGTGATCCGAGATTGCGACGAGCCCGGTCTGTATGGTACTCTGTCGTAGAGTAGTCTTCTTGCCTTTCAGTTTGCTTATACTAACCTGATATCTCTCTTTAGTCACGAATCCATCAGCTTGTTGATCAAGCCGGCCTGCAACTTCAGGTCCTCAAGCCACTGCTCGTACCTTCCCCCCAGTTCCTTGTCTTCTAAGGCATCAAGGAACAGGATCCCGTACGACGGAAGATTCCCCTTGCCGAGGGCTTTAGTTAGCTCCTCTAGCCGACTCAGCTCCTCTTTGACCCATTGGACGAAGTCATCATCCATCTCGCTCAGGTGATCGAAATCGCTAATCAATACGATCAGGCTGCAGCCAAAGACAGCCGCCTTGACTCGCCGGACATCGGCCGACGGGTCGAGAGGGTCTGTGACTGCTCTTGCCTTCGTATAGATATCGCCGGCACTGCCTTCTTCTTTTGCCCTTCTAAAGGCACGTCTGACAGAGGGTTCGCTTGGTTTGTGGGCGCCTAGGCAATAAGGCGTGTACCATCCCTGCAGGCTTCTTCTGTGTGGTAAGTATTTAATCGCTTCAGTTGTGTATTCAATCGGTGCCTAATCATTAGCTTCGTTAGCAGCAGACATCGCGATGGTGTAGCTGTGATTGATGTCAGCAAGAGGGATCAGAGCGTATGTATGTTGCACTCTTATCGGACTTGAAGTTTAGCTGACGTGACAGAGGGGAAGCTGGGCAGGTTAACTGACAGTAAGTTATCGGTATGCACTTAGCTATTGAATTGATTGCTGACTTCCAGAGTGGAAGCTTGGTATCTTGGTCAAAGAGTATGTATGTTCTCTTTCTTTGCGTTTTGCCATCGATGTTGACTTGGAGAGTCGAAGCTTGAAGGTCGATTGAAGAGTGGTATGTATGTGTTGTTTCTCTTCCTGGTGCCTTATCGATGCAGACCTTTAGTGTCTAGCTTGTTGTGTGTGTTGAAGGAAGAAGAAGGTCTGAGCCAGCTGCACAGCATGTATGTATGTGACTCAACCACCAATATTCCACAACACAGAACTGACTCTTAGTGGATCTTAGGCATTTTATGCTTTGTGCGCAGCCCGGAGCGCAGTTGAACCTTATGTCGTGATATTGCTAGCTATAGAAGGACCCTAGCACTTGTAGCCACTACTTGACTAGTCTCCCCAACTCTAAATAAAATACCTGTAGCATACTTTTGTCCATTGCACTTGGTGAAACTCTGTCGCTTGCTTGTTTTTGATTGGCTCTGCCACATGACTCATACCCCCCGCCATTGAAAATTCAGTGCCCTACAAGAACCCCGCATCGACCTGATGTTTTCAGCTAGCTCTCACATCGCTAAACTGGTTATCGCCATGGCTCTTAAACATAACCTCACCACCCTCCCTTCGGAGATACGTCAGCAAATCTTCACAGAGTACTTTAGAGCTGACAAGGGATATGTCTATGATGCCCAGTCCGACAAACTTAAAATCGCCGACGAGGCGCGCACTCCGATTGATCTCTCCCTTCGATACACATGTCGCTCTATCGCTGATGATACGAGAAAGATCCCCTTGTCAATCAACCCAATCCGTTTTTTGACGGCCTTCCGTGAGGAATGGCGGAGCTTGGCTGGCTGCTTTAATGTTGCTGCCACGGTATACTATTGGTTTGAGCAAGACTTTGTGCTTCATCTCGCCAAATTTATCACCCCCGAGATGTATTCTCAGCTTGACTCTAAGTTTCCAACATTCAGGCCAAAGCTTGCGTCGCAGTTGGCACTTCATCGGGCCAAGGTTGAATCGGTGTTGGCAGCTCGCCGAGCGGGGAGCAGTGAAGAGGAAGTTCAGGCTCAAGATAGTCAGTTTGATTCCGACCCCTTAGGGCCTGGCCTTTGTCTCTCCCTGAAGAGATGCCTACGGCGTTACATTGATCTTCCCTCCGAATCCTTGCCGTTTTCCTACCGCAGCTTCGGCTCCATACATGAAACAAGAGCCGACTTCCTCCCTGGCAGAGAACAAGCATGGGACGAAAAGTCTGAGGATGTTCGGGCCGCAGTGTCTTATTGTTTAAGGCTCATTGCTCAACAGAAACCTGATGAATTCAGCAAATATGTTTATGGGGCTTTCCCACATTGGGCTGGGAAGTATTCGACACAAGACTTCCTCAACCCCCGGCTCAACTATTGGGAGATTCCTGCGCGCGAAGATGTGGCTAGGATGCTGGAAATGTTGAACATTGGGGACCACGTATGGCAATTTCCCGATATGTGGTTTTATCACCCAAATAGCTTCTACGAGAGAGATGAAGACGAATATCCTGCGCGACATCTATTCCCTGACGCATACCTCGACCCTTTGAAACTGGGAAAGCGTTTCGACGTCCGAGGTCGTGAGAAGATTGCATTTTCTGCGACAGCTGCCGCTATCCGATTTCTTGGACGACTTCCTCTTGAGCAACGGACTCAGATACGGAGGCTTACATTGCAAGAAAATAGCAAATCGGTGAACGTACCTTCACTCCATGCCCAAGGGTTAGTCCCTTTCTTCAAAGAAAACCCTATGCTCCGAGTGGAACGTCGTGTCAGCGTTTTTGGTTGCATATATGACAAGAATCCATCCCTTAGATACACGATGAGAGAGTGGTCAACTACGGATCACATCCCCTACCCGATTTCCCCCGGTAGGTTCAACAGCTCGGTGAGCTGCTGGCTTCTCGACGCTCTTGCTGTGCTGGTTTCGGGTATCCCTGCTGAGTCCTTCACCTTCGTTCTGGATGGGGGGTCGCATGGCGACTTTTGCACAGAGCTTTTCCAGACGTACATCCATAAAGCAATTGCAGAGTCAAAAGCGTATTTCATATGCTTGGAAAGCGGTATCTTTGAAAGCTTTAGACCGGAGGCATTTCATGAGAAAGAGTTTCATTATACAATGGATGCCAGGTTTGATGGAGCCGTCCAACATCTAGTGAACCAAACATCGATTCTGCGCAGTGATTTCAATCCTGGTGTACCAGAAGATTTTGAGCTATTTGTCGAGGAAAGCAAAGCACTTCGGGGTGGTGATAATTACGATAGATGGATTATCCGTGCAAGGGACCCCTGGATTGAGAAGCCGGACGATCTACATGACGATGTCATGACAATTCCCGAATTTGAGATTCAGACTTGGGATGACTACCTTGAGGCAAAGGGAGTAAAGGAGTCTGAGATAGAGAAAGAGGAAAGTTAGGCACTAGAAGGATTAGGTAAGGGGATCATATCCTACCATATTGTGGGATTTGAGTTGTTGGATATGGCGACAAGTGCAGAATTTTATACAATTTATAGGAACAATAAACATTGGAAAGAATAAGCTTGACGATTGCTTCCGCCTTTTCCATCTCTCATGCCGCTGAAGCTGAGGATTAGCGCATATGTTCGTCCCTGATTCGAGTGACTACTGATACAATGATGAGTCACCCGCCCAGAATTGCCTCATGAGGCTGATCTCAAAGTAAGTCGTTGGCAAAGGCTCAGCAGGTTAAATTGTGATGTCAACTTGAATCCTTACCCTGGAGACAGGGAGTGTCACAGAATAATGCGGTGTTTCATGTTTATGCTGGTACTCAAGTCCAGGACCATGCCTAGGCTCCCGTTGTCTGCGTCAGAAATTATCGTGGTTACCTGTAAGCATGCGCACGAGATGCAGTGGATATTCAAGTTGGCCACATCACGCACGCGTAGAGAGCACGACATGATAGTCACAGACGGAGGATCAAGGCTGCTGAAATCATTTGCACAGGCCAATTCAGAGCTAGGCTAATTGGTTTGATTGGTCTTTGCTTCACCCAGCTCAATTCCTCACAAGAAGTGGGAGATAAGCCGAGCTAATGACCCAGAACACCACGCGACGGTGCCAGTCGTCGTTCTGGTGCCTCCACACAAGGTTATAGACCATGGCTTCATAGGCGAAAGCTATCTACTGCGATAGAAGGAAAAGAAACGTACCTAATCAACCCACAAGGGGTTCTCAGCGGTTCCCCCACCAGCGGGTCCGTCGAGATCTTCGTCGTCTGAGATAACGACTGGGTCATCATCGCCAAGGTCGATGGGGTTCTGCTCTTGGGACCCAGCAGCAGGGAGGCCTAAAGGAGCCGGAACCCGCACGGCACGTTCTTCCTGTCTGTGGCACCTAGCAGCGTGATCCCGCCACTTGCAATTGCCACAGCATCCACCGAAATGGCCTGGAAGGCGTATGCACTGGGGGAAAGGGTTGGCATATAAGTTGGTATCCCCGCGCATCCGATTTGAGCAGGCGCTACAGGGTTCTTCGATCACATCACCTCGACTCTGAATGAGGAGGGCGTTCACATATGAGTCCCTCATGTTTGTTATATCTTCCCAGCACCTGCAGATTTTCAAGAAAACCACAGGATGACCGGGTAGAGCAACAACAGCACGCTGAAGCGCATTTTTGGTGTACGGGAGTAGGCCATGCCCTGAGACGTCGACCTCGAAGCAACGGCTATCTACAACACGTAGCGGAAGAACGGCACGCTGTAACGACATTAGAATCCAGTTGAACACAGAGAGGAACGCGTGAGACTTACTGCGCCTGTCTGCTGCGGCTGCTGGTGGTGGTTCGTGGAGTTGTTGCTGCGAGGATGTGAGCGTGTGCGGAGGAGACGCTGAGCGTATCTGGAGACTCATACTTTCCCATGTTGTCTGTTTCTGACTAGAAAAGAGAAAAGATATGTTAGCAGTGGTTTGGCTGGTGGGATATCTCGTACGTACACGGCGTGAGGTTGGTGGCGATGCTAAGGAAAAGAAGAAAAGAAAGGAGGCGAAACGGAGGAAGGCTCCCCCTCTTTTGCAAGAACACTTTGCTAGCGCGGCTGCCAAACCGGCTGAACGAATTGTGAGGAACAATACGGCAGGTGAGCTCTCGTTGTAGCTGCCAGTGACAATAGCCTACAGGGAAGTATCGTCTCAGCCTTGCCACAGGGGGCCTCGAAGCTACGCTCAGCCCTTATGGCAGGCGTATGAACCTTTCGATGGAGTGAAGATTGAGTCATATTGTAAGTAGAAGCAAAATTTAAGTTGCAAATCTATTGACTGCTCCCTTGTGCCATGAGTTGTCAGGTGTTGATAGCGAGCTGGCACCGGATCATTCAGGGGCTGAAGCTTCTATTACGAACATCGATCGGCCAATGGCGATAGAAGTGCTAGATCTGCGACATGATGAATTTGTCGTTACAGTTGAGAGCCTGGGGGGAATTATGCTTGAGATATGCTTAGGAACAAAAGGCCATCTATTGACTGGCCTTTCAGGAGAAGAATCCTATTGATCGGGATGTCGAGAAGAGCTGTTCAAATGAGTGACCTGAAGGTCGTGATCTGTACGAATTGAGAGTCATCCGTGTTTGAACTGCCTGCGATGTTAGAAGCCTTTTGGTAACTGAACACCTGTGAATTGTCAGAGTTCCTGGAACTCAATGGATCGAACCACCGGTGGAGTGTTGAGTTGGGCAAGCAGCATTTGGGATCGTACAGGCAAAATCATGATCTAGAAGATATTGAACGAAGGCTCACGAGCATCATACTCGCTCGCTCTTCCATCTATGTTAGCTTCTCCTCTTCCCTCTCTTTCTTCCTCCATAACAAAGTCTCACTCTGCATTTGAACATTCTCAAGCGGAGCCTCAATACGAACAACTAAGAAACTCTCTGCCAACCGAACTCTCATAGCTGCCCTATTTTGTTACTGTTACGGGAGTCGCTGCCGCAGCCACGGGCGTAAATCCTCTCGGTGACATCACCGAGGCTGAATTACAGAGTCTTCTTGAAGGAGTGCGAGCTGAGGGCCAGAGATGTCTGCAGTCGAGGAGAGGAATTAATGAGATGATCGATTATGGCTCTCAGGCGCAAGTAACAGCGAGTATACGACTGATTCAGGTTTGGGCATGGCGAGAAGCCCCACTTCCGAGAGATCGCCTGCTTTACACGATTCTAGCATTGTTTCTCGGGGCCTTGATATACGTAATTACAATAAGTCTCATCAACGCAGGACTTGAGTAAGGGACCTTGGCCTTGTTGTTAGGATTTGCACCCTTTCATCTAAGGTCTAAGGGTCAACTCCCGCTAGAGGCTGCAAACCTCGACCTTAGAAGATGGATGGCCCCTTGCCGTAACCTTTACAAGGACTTCTATTGGAAAAAACCGCGCATTCTCCAGTGAATAGGACCAATAGGCATTGAAACTCGAGTATATAAGACAGGTTCTAAAGTTAAAGCCTAGCTTGCTTTAGTTTTGCTATTTTTATCTTTTATATTTTAGGTAACCAAAGCCGCATGCCTCTCCTCATGAGTCCAACTTCCTACGCTCGTGGCTTGATTGGTCGGTAAGTTCTAATGCGCCATTGGCTAGAGTCAAATAAGCTTCAGTGAAGATACCCTATAACCCACTGTAGCAAAACAAGGCTGCACCTTAATCAATCTTTTCTTGAGAATGGAATTGAAGCTATTACAAACTCCTTCCTGGAGCCGTACACGAGGGGTTGGGTTTCTCCATCAGGGTCCTCCACGAGCCTCCGGAGGGTAGTAATGAAATATCCCCTCTTTGAAGATTGAAGAAGAACATACCAAGGAAAAGACGACCTGGAGCAAGGAGCACAGGCTTTGCCTACGTCTATGATTGGCAGCTTGCTGTCAGCACCAAGCTCTTGTATATTTGTCTATATGTGAATTGGTCCTTCACAACACCTACCTAGATTCAAGATTAGTTACCTGTTGAGTCGCGCATCTAATATTTGGATTGGTCAATGTTTAGCTACCTAGGTAGCCTGCCTATTTGAGACAGCTCCAAGATTATGGTTGACCGCCCTGCGATAAAACGCAGCTTGGCTCGGTTCCAGCTGACAACCCCCGCTGATCAGACCTGGGAATGCCCAGAAATTAGGTCGCGACAGCCAAGAATTACGAAGTTGGCAAGCTACATCATAACAAGTACTCAAACTTTGCTCCATTTTGCGCATCATCTCAGGTATTCTTTAACAGATGTTAGCCCAGCAGGCTTTATGGCGGGCCATGGTGACATCGGGGAGAACAGAAATGCGGCCTCAAACTCCCCGCAATGCAGCGATATGGTGTGATGCCCGCCCGTCAAACTCGGGGCATTTGTTGGTACTGGTGCTACTGTATCACGAGCCAAGCGCCAGTCAGCAGAACTCAGCCTCAATCACACTACAGCCGATCTAAGCGGCGCGCGAAGAAAGACAAGACAGGGCCCAGACGTGGGCGGTGAGACATCAGACTGCGCGTGAGCAACAAGGGTCGATGTCACATGAATCAGCGTAAGCTTCGCTCAAAGAACCGCAGCCCTCCAAGATCGTCGCTGAAGGGTAACTAGTCGGGCGGGTCAAAAATAATCCACTCACCAACGCTCACTTGTCCAGCGCCAGACATTAGTGTCAGTGCTTCGAGTGCGGATTGTTTTTTGACCCACCTTCCTGTCAACTGAACAAAGCTTGTCTTTCATCATATCCCCACTATCGATCGTCCCCTCTTTGATCTCGTGGTCTGAGCCCGCCCGCCCAACGGTTGCGCAAGTTTTGTTTTACGATAGCAGATAAGCTTAACCTGCAGGCAGAACTAACGCCCGCAATTGACAATCACAAGCTTGCTTTGTTTCACATGAGACCAGCCACGCCAAGCCCAGACCCTCGAGTCTTCCCCAAATTTCTCCACTGAATTAGCTCAAGCTAACATAACCAACCAACTGTGCTTTTCGACCTTGGAAAAAATTGACTGTCACAATACGAACGGATGATCACTTGCGCATTAACTCGCCTATTGTTTTTGACATGGGTTTGGCGGTAAAAAGCAGGAAAATACCCTTGTTGGCAGTAGGTAGTAGGTATGCGAAGGTAACGCGATGAAAAAAAGGAGGCGACACGACAGGCTGCTGGGCTGGGCTGGGCTGCGTTAGTGTACCCTCCACTAACTCCGGCGCTACAGCAGCCTAGACCCTTTCCCCCCGCCCTCCACTTTTTTGAGCTCGTCTTTGACTTTGCAAAAGACAAAAAGGCTCGAAGACCAACCGTCGCTTGCCTTTCTCTCTTCTACTTTTGGTACAGGCATTTCGCTTTCTACCGTCTGCGCCTCCTCCGCACGAGAAAGCTCCGATTGAGCTGAGCTACCGTCCACGAGAAAGCGCGTCCCCTCCGCCGACAGGTTACGCGCAATCAATCGCCC
>JAADJG010000614.1:0-74718 GCA_012932025.1 Fusarium austroafricanum | reverse complement strand
AAAAACTTCCCCGCGGGGAAGTGACCTTCGGCAGCTATTCAGGAACCCGATACTTGCTGTCATCGGTGCATTGGACACCGAACCGAGGGCTTGGCAGTTGTCGTTGGTGTATTTAACCGCGTAGTCTCACCGCAAATTTTCATCATGAAGCTCCCAGGCGAGAATCCTGCTTCGTTAAGATTCTCATGCGTCCCTCCAGTATCTCAAACGCCTTCAAGGCGTTAGGCGTGGCCTTCCTTGCCGTCACTGCTGCTGCCTCCTCTTCGAATCGCGATTGGGCCAGCTTAAAGCTTCTCACAAAATTCGCCGACTCGCAGGTCCAGGGCGTCATTGATGGCAAGAATGCGTCGCTAACTGGCTCACCGAGGTCATTGACCCGTAATGTCCGACAGCTCGTCACGCCGTTTGTATGGCCAAACTCAACTTATTACCACGATGAAGCCTTGATTCCTCATATCAAGGAGATGCTTGCAGTTCTCGAGAAAGTTCAGCATAAGGATGGCACCTACACCGTTGGAAATCGTCACTCTCCACCTGATACGGGTTTCCTGATCGAAGACTTTGGGATAATGGTGCGAATTCTCGAACGAGACGACCACAAAGCTTCAAAACCACTTGCGAAACGCATTCGTGGTATTCTCGTAAAGGCTGCACCTGGTCTTGCTAAAGGCGGGATCCACACTCCCAACCATCGATGGAAGATTTGCAGTGCTCTAGCACGCATCTCCAGCATCACCGGAGACGAAAGCTTGATCAAGAGGATTGATGAATGGCTTTCTGAGGGAATTGACATTGACGCCGATGGCATCTACTCAGAGCGTAGCCCCAATTACTACTCAGCCGTGTCGAACCCTGCTCTATTGGTCGTTGCCTACGAGCTTAACCGAACCGAACTGATCGATTTTGTTCGCAAAAACCTCGAATTATCAATTGAGCACGCTGAGCCAAATGGCGAAATGGAAACTGTCCAGAGCCGTCGCCAAGATCAAAAAGAGCCCCCCCGTGAGAATATGGGCAACTTCTACCCCCAATTCCGCGAACTTGCTCTGCTAGATAACAATGGCCGATTCGCTGCCATGGCCCGTCTCATCGAGAAACGTCTTGGACCGCAACTGGGTGATTTCCTAGCCAATCTCATCGAGCGTCCTGAACTAGCAGCCAAGCTACCAGAGCCGAAAGAGCCATTTGTTGACTTTGAGAAGCACTATACCTCGGCAGGTCTTGTGCGTGCTCGACGTGGAAAACTCACTGTGTCGGCTTTTGGTGGATCGGATTGGTATACCATGGATGGAAAGAAAGCCGAGTTTTATAACCGTATGGGGTCCGGACTATCGACGAGCCCGACCATGTTCCGAGCGTGGAATGGCAAGGCTGTGCTTGATGCTGTGCGATTGAGTACCAACTTCTTCAGCATGGGCCATTTCCGATCCAATGGTATTGAGTTCTCTAGTGATGGAGTCATCAGCCTGGGCAGCGAGATGGAAGTTCCGTACTATCTCCCGATCCCAGCAGAGAAGCGTGACGAGAATGGTACATATGCGCTTTCCAAGTCGGTTGATGGCCGCTTCTATGCCATGCTTGACTTTTCGAACCGTCCTACAAGTATGCGTCGTCTCAAGACAGGCGTCAAGATCAAGCCAACCAAGGCCGGGTATGATCTCAATTTTGAGGTCACGGGTGAAGACGACGTTGAATTGACTTTTGAACTTACTTTTCGAGAGGGCGGAAAGTTCAAGGGAGTCAAGGAGATGATTGATAGCGACAAGAGCACGATATACCGACTGGTGAAAGGGAAGGGAGAGTACAGCGTTGGGAAGGACAAGATCACCTTTGGACCAGGAAACGGCGATGGACCATTTTCAGCTGATGCTGGAGAGCAGTACAGTTGGCATGGTGGCAATCTCACTATGGTAGGCAACCGTGTGTATATCACAGGCAAAACACCGCTCAAGTACACCCTGAACCTTGGCTTTGCATAGATCTCATCAGATAACGGTTGGTGTATACAACGAAGAAGGGACAGTTTCAGAACTAATAATGCTACAACTTCATAACTCCAATTAGAACGATTACGCTATCCTAAATCCACAATATTTGCATACATTATGATACATATTTAATTCTTAAGCTCAGCCAGCATGACATCTGCAGCCTTCTCAGCCGCCATATAAGTTGACACAGCGGTGAAAGTACCGGGGATGCGAGGATAGACTGAAGCATCAACAACACGAAGGCCAGCAACGCCTCGAACACGGAACTTGGAGTCGAGAACAGCCATCTTATCATCATCAGCGCCAATGGGGCAGGTAGATGAAGCGTGGTGACCCCAGGCAGTATCCTTGATGTAGGTCTCGATGTCCTTCTGAGAAGTAATCTGAGCACCAGGAAGAACCTCGGTGACGTTGACTGCCTGGCTCTCAAAAGCCAAGCGGGTAAGCTTGACGGCCTCATACAAGGCCTGGAGATCCTTGGAGGATTCGCCGCTGCCAGTGTCGAAGTAGTTAAAAGTGATATCGGGCATATCAAGGGGATCAGTTGATCGGAGAAGGACCTCACCAGCGTTGTTGCGGGGGTGAGCCTTGAGAATAGCCCACGAGAACCAGTTGTGCTCAATGGTGGCGTTGACGGCATACTGAGGGAAGTATCCTCGGAAGTTGACAGGGCCACCGAAAGAGAAGATGTCAAAGTTGTTGTTCTCAGCAGCACTGCTCTTGTAGAACATGGAGGCAGCAAGACCGGAAGAGGAGTAGATTCCGTGATCACCGTTGACAGGGGCCTTCCAACGGTCAAGGCAGGGATCCTCGTCGGTGAAGAGGCTGAAGGTACATCCGTCAAAGGCGGTAAAGTTGTGCTCGATGTTTCCTTGGACAGTGATCTCGTAGTGATCCTGGAGGTTGGTACCAACACCAGGAAGATCAGAAATAACAGGGATGTTAAACTTCTTCAGCTCATCAGCAGGTCCAATTCCGCTAAGCTTGAGGATCTGAGGAGTGTTGTAAACACCACCAGCCACAACAACCTCACGAGAAGCAGTGGCGTTTCCAGGTGTACCCTTGGCACCGGTGGACAGAGGACTAGCACTGTAAAGATGCTTTCCATCGCGGAACTCAACACCAGTAGCACGGGGAGTCTTGGAGTCTTCGTCGAAGAGAACCTTGGTAACGTAACAATTGGTTCGGACATCAAGAGGATATCTCTTAGTGCCGTTCTCGAACTTGGCATCTCGCACAGAGAGGATGAATTCACGGGGCCCAACACGGCTGGCTTCCTTGCTGGACAGGGGAATCTGGTAGAATCCAGGGTTTTGGTCACGGGATAGCTTATCAGCGTTGGCGTCATCGGCGATAAGTCCGTCCATGGTGATGTTGGCACCAGTGGTCAAAGCAAGAGCAGCGCCACCCCCACTGAGAACGCTCAGGAGCTGCTCATCGCCAAGAGGGATGCTGAGAGGAGCAGTCTCAGTGCTAAGCCAGCCGTCATAACCGTGGCCAGCTTCTCCGGCGGGCCGGTAGCGGTTATCTTCGGCCTTGACCCAGTACTTTCGCATGTTCTTGGCAGACCAAGAATCATCGCCGGTGAGCTTAGCGATGTATTCAAAGTCAGACTGGTGAGGGTACACAGCGATCAAAGCATTGTGAGCCGTGCAGCCACCAAGGGCTTGAGTTCGAGGATACAGCGTTCCCTTCATCTCAGAACCCTTGGGGGGGTTAAGACCAGTGTACTCCCCGTTGGGAGTATCGTAGGTAGTCTTGTAGTCACGAGCTTGTCGCTTCTCGTCCGCATAGTGCTTGACGAAGAAGTTCCATGAGATCTCAGGGTCTTCGGAGGCGTTGGCAGAGTAGGCAGGGACGGTGTAGTTGGCCGAGTTGTAGTCGTCACCAGCTTCGATGAGCAGTGTCTTGTGGCCGGCCATGGCGAGGCGAGCAGCAAGGGGACCTCCTCCGGCGCCGGAGCCGACGACGATGTACTCGTAGCCTGTGAGGGCAACGGCGCACACGGAGACTGGGGCAGCCAAGAGGCCTGCAACAAAGGCGTATCTCATGATGAATTCGTTGGAGGGTAAATTAAAAATGAATGACAGTCTGTGACCAGGATGAGTCAACAGGTCGGGTAAAGAGTGACTGGTAGTGAGTGACTGGTGAAGAGAAAAATAGAAATGACTTCTGTTGGCTATTTATCTATCTATCCATGGATTCTATCTGTCAATGTCTTGGCTGCAGACTAGCGGATATGAATTGATGAATTGAGCAACAACCTCGGCATTTCATCCAGAAATAATCAGGGGTTATCGGATGCAACCTTGATGCGTCAAGTCTTTCATGCATATCAAATCACAGCCACCCTCAAGAACAAATAGAATCACCGCCAAGATTCGTCGTGTTCTATATTCTTGGCCATCTCCCTCCCTCGGAGCGAGCCAACAATCTGATCTTATCACCGGAAATATTATACTACCCTTCATCCATCCCACTTACTATTCCCAGCCTAGCATCGGATGACAGTAACCATATATAGACCACTCCCGGATGCCAATCGTTTTCCGCAGCTTGGCGAGGTTCCACCGCCACGGCACCACGCCATAACGAGATCTGTGCGCCGTACAGCGTCGCATCCACCAACTCGATCTGCTGCAGGAACCACTGCAGGGGGAATTATTCAGCGTCACAGTATGATCGACACCTGAATTTCTTTCTTTAATCGTCTCTTCTCCTGAAATGCTTTGGGAAGGTTGCAATTGATGGTTATGTGGTGTTCGGTTACTTGACGGACCTGGAAATTGGTCCGGTTGTTGGTTCGATTTATCAGGTGGTGGTTGCAACGTGTGCCAAGTCGGAATACTTACGTAGCACCGCTTGATAAGTGCCGAGAAATGCGGCCAAGCGACTGCCTTGACGCATTGAGAATTTCTGGAGTGACTGTAGATGCCGCATGGTGATTTTGCTGCGAACCAAATGGGTCATTTTCAAACAAGTCCTGTCGAAAGCCAGCCTTTACGCACACAATGGCATCAGTCTTGGAAAACACAACTATTCTGGTTATTTAACAATAACTGGCCTCAGAAGTATTATAGAAATATAGATTGCCATATCTCAAGCCCCGAAATTAATGTCTAGTCGCACAGGCCTCGGCTCCCCCGGTTCGCTATAGTCCCTTGTTCAACAAGATATACTTCTAATAATAACCTTCACACCCTCTTCGACCAGACCCTGGTCATTCCAACCTCAACTTATTCTTTCCCGAAAAGTTCTCCTCGATTATTCTATTCTGACGAATAATCTCCTCTCTTGCTCCCTTCCACGTGGACCTCTTCCCCGTCTCAAAGTACCTAAACATATGAGCTGTCTCAACCCCGTGATTCATGAGGTTATACATCTTTCTATCCTTCCACCAGAACTTCCATCCCGCCCATCCCCACCCAAGATTCTCCATGCCAGTTCCTGCTTTCTCGTGCATCCACGGCTGGAACTCGTATTGTTTTACCATGCTCACGTCAACATGCGGTTCTCGTGCCCAGTTTGCTGCTACCCACTCTTGATGCTGGTCAACCCATTCTTCCATTTCTTCGTATGACGGTAGGTTGCTTACACCACGCCAGAGGTTGGAGATGGCCATGTTCATCACGTCGCTGAAAGAGAAGCCGTTGTTCTTGCCGTAGGCTGAGTAGCAGAGCATCGCACAACTGTCTGCGTACTTTGGTGGGAACACGTTCATGAAGAGGCGCTGAATAGGCGGTCCTTGATATCCGTGTGACTTTGGAGTGCTCTTCTCGACGAATGGGGCGACCGAAAAGTCACCACGATATCCAGTGGTAAAGATAACGCTATCAACGTCATCAAGGACAGTCCCATCTTCGAACTCGATAGACTTCCCACCCAGAAACCTCTTGATTCCATGCAAACTCGTCAAGCTTCCATCCTGGAAGTGAGGTATGAGGTGTTGAATAAGGCCCGGAAGTTTAAGCGTAGGGTTGCGGAATTGGCCAAGTCGCCATGCAGGATCAATTTTCCCCTCAGCGTATTGATTTGATAGCAGTTTGGCTCCCCAGCCTGCCACCATTCTCCAACAGTTTGGGTAACATCTTGCTATCCATTGAGTTATCTGGCGGCGTCTCCAAGAAACCAAGAGATCGGTCGGTCGTCCTTTGCGCACGCGTTTGATTACGATTTGTCCACTTCGATGGGAGACGTAGACTTTCTTAGCCACGGGAATGACTAGAGGCGCGAGTTCGTCTGTTGTGGTGGATAAACCAAGAAAGACAACGGTCTTGTCTTGATATGGTTCGGAGCTACAGTCAACCAGTCAGTACGTGTAGAACATCTTTCAACAATCAGTGAGCTGACCCTCTGTATTGCTGCGAGTGTATAATCTCGCCTTCATAAGTCTCTTGACCCGGAAAAGTCGGCATCACCTTTTGAGTCTGATAGCCATGGCAAAAGACGACTTTGTCGAAAGGGCGAGACTCAACCTCTCCACTATCCACTTTCTCGAGATGCACCTCCCATCCATCATCTTGGCTGTTCCGGTTGACAGACTTGACACTGGTATTGAAGGTGATGTGCTTGTTGAGTTTGAAGTGCTCGGCATAGCTTTGCATGAACTCTTGGTAGTCCCATGAACTCAGGTACACAGGGTACTCTGCTCCAGTCAGCATCAGCATGTCATCAAGCTTGCGGGTAACTTGCTGTCTGGTATGGGATAATCCGTAAACCCACAAGTATATTTGCTGATATTTGCAGTAGTCGTATCCAACGCTGTAGTCCATCCATGATTTGGATCGTATGCCCACAAGCCGCCAACGGTAGGTCGTCTTTCGAACAAAGTGGCACTGAATCCATCTTGGAGAAGCTGCTTCAGCATAGTAATGCCGGTCGGCCCTAGTGCGAAAGTCAACATCACCTTTCGGCCACAATCAGTCAAATAGTCACTTACCGGCACCTATAATCGCAACACTGACGTGCTTCATCTCTTGGTGTATGTGATGTTTTTTCTTACTTCAAGTAAATAAAATGCGGATGCAAGAAATGTTTTATCTATCTGGAACGGACAGATTGGCAACGTAATCTTACTGAACTTCCACTGATCAACCGATTGGTCTGTTCGGTATTTGGAGCTCGTAATTGGCTGCAGCGACACTAAAATCTGACATCTGAGGGCGTAACACTCGCTGTTTTGGGGAAGCCTTGTGATCGGGATCAGGGGAGTCGCTTTTTACCATTCTAATCACGGATCCTGCGGAAGGATTTATATGGAGGCTGCAATCTAAACGAAAATACTATGCCAAAAAGTTGGAAATAATCAATAGACACTCTTTAAACAATCAATATAGAGCGCATTTGAACCCTGGCGGTCAGTGCTTATTCAAGTGCACCAAATATGTAAATACGCGACGCGGTGACTCATTCAGCGACAGACATTGTTAAGAAACTAGACATACGCTTCAAAAGCTGGCAATATCACCAGTTCTCAGCTTCTACTGGCTCACAACAATAGTTATCTCAGAGAGACCCCTTTCCATTCGAAGCCTGGCGTTTCCAGAGCTTCTCCATTCATTATACCATAAACATATCCGCAGCCAACGAATGAATATGATCCAGCAGGTGATATGATTGGTCGTAGAACAACAGGCAGTCGGCAGCCCTTGAGAACCCAAACAGAATCACCAACACATGCATCTTTTGGCAATAACGCAGCCGAACCCCTACTTGTCTTGAAGAACCGCAATCCTCTTGTGCTATACAAACGGGACCAAAGCTCCTGTACGATGGACATATCTTGGAAGGCAGAGCCAACTTTCTCCTCAAGCGCCTCACCCTCGGCTGCATCGGAGAAAATCTGTAGTAAAGATAGCCCCAACTGGAATATGGCCTCAAACCCTTTGTTGCCTGATGCCACCGTGTCTTCTTTGTTGAAGTCTAATACAGCTTTGAGAACGGCCTCGTGCACATACTCATCAGTCAATGGGTACCGCTTGTTCGTTTCAGGCATGAGTGTGAAAGCTTGATGCAGCCGATGAGCCAGCCACTTCAAGTCGAGCGGTCCTGAGGGTTCAAGAGGTGACTCGTGCGTAATATTGTCAATGTAATGTCCCTGTACAAGCAGCTGATCAGGGTCATGGTTACTAACGACGACAGACCACGTCTCAGCTGGCCCTCCTGCTTGATGACATTGAGTAACCAAAGGCCGTTCTATCCACACATGGCTAAATGGGTTGGGAGCAGTGATGTCCCGCAGCCATGAGGGGTAACCTTTTGTTAGACCAGGTAATCCCGCACCAAATATGAGCTCTCTCCCCAAATCCATCTGCAGTGCATGGCTCCAAAACTTGATAGTTACTTCTCTTAGCGGAGAGCTATAATCAGGTCGAAAATCCATCGCTTTGACGTCTTTCTCGTCCATCATGCCAAGAAATGCAAAGTAACGATCCCGCGGGACAGTAACACCATGATGGGAAAATAGCATCAATAACGGTGGAAGACTAGTGAGCGATAGTCCACTTAGGGCGACTTGTTTGAATTGGCGGCCGTGGGGGGTGCTGAGATCAAGGTGCCGTGATATGCGAACGTAACACATAATGCCATATGACATAAACGTAGTAATCAGATCTGGATTCGTAGCTAGAATCGATGGAGAGAACCACGGGAACTCAACGTTTTTGTACGTTTGAGTACCAGCAAGGAGCTCTGCCCATGAGATGTGTCGACGACCAAAGAGCATGGAAACCTCTCGTCCGAGAACGAATTCCTGCACAATCCAAACGCGGTGAAACCACGGCAAGGACACGAGCTTAAGGTAGAGCTCAGGCCATTGCTCTCCTTTAACTTCCTCGATGGCGTCTGCCTCTTCGTTTGTTGGAAAAGGGATGCCTAGGACCTTGGCGGTAGACTCGCCTGACATAAACATAGAGCTACTTTGATTCAGTAAGGCGCCATAGCGAATATTCCGTTTCCAGTAGCGATCCATAGCATCCAGAAGACGAGATAACTCCTCTGTTTCTTCCCCAAGATCGCAAAGAACTCTCACAGCAGAGCTGTAAATAACTCCCATGAGAGCAACCTGAACTTCTTTCTCTGCAATGTCTGACTGGTTGATACAAAGACCATCAGCCCAAAGAAGCCGAGGTTCCGTACTGCCACGCAAACGTCTCAAGATAGAAGCAAGTGACGCCGTGATCGGGATGGAGCCTTGAGATGTGTTGAAAGAGTCTGTAAAGGTTGCTGAGCCCCATACGTAGGAGATAGCTTCGAAGCAGACATGCTTATCAGGGTCTATTGGTTCCGGTGGTCCTGAATTGCTGCTACTTCTCGATGGAGGCAGCTCTCCGAGATTTTTGGCAACAAGATCGCCATTAAGCGGGTCCGTTTCCTCGTTGGCTGGGTTCAACTGCAGCAACCGGATTTGACCAGCAGTGAGTGGTTCATACTTGTAAGGAAGAACCTTTGGGCCACTTATGGAATGGCGTAGAGACCCCAAGGATGATGGGCCGGACATTATGACGATACAAATCACCAAGTTATTAGTTTATTAGCTTCGAAAGAGTCTCGAGATTTATGTTGGCTCAGAGCTGTCAACGAGGCAGACCTGGAGAGCCTTGACCCCGCGTACCAAGCACGCTAAGTCTTGATCGGGCTACAAGATACATATGAGCTGAACTATTGTTTTACAGGGGTTCTTCGCAATGCTTTCAATCATTGGGCGTTCCGTAGCAGGTTCTCTTCTTACATGTACTGTAAGTCCAATGGACTTTATCGTATTGCATAGTATCTGCACTGTAAGCCAGATGATGCAACCAAAGTTACCCTTTCCACTTTAAGCTTAGCAGTCAATCACAACCGGAGGGTCGGAGGGTCGGAGGGTCGGAAATCCTCCCATTCCTTATCAGTCTAAGGATCAATTAGTATGTGTGTTTTGTCTGTCCCTAGTTCTGTTTATTATAACTGAGACACGAGATGGGACTGATGATTTGCGCATAAATACTTAATCGGCTAATTTCTTAAACTAGAAGTTAGCTAATTATATGGAAGAGCATGATTTACATGATAACAGACACAGCAGTGCTAAGAGAAGAAAGGGCTTCAGCCGCAAGAATTTACGTAAAAATGCAGTGGCCTGTTTTCAATCCGAGAGCAATCTTTCAAGCATGTCTTGGCGGATTTAGGATTTAATGCTATGGTAATCTGTGACGGAGTCCACTTTTAGTGATCGGAATTAAGCGGAGTTAAAGTATGCACGTTCAGCATGACGCATCATGAGAAGTACGGATCTCGCTATAAGAGAGTGACCGCCATGAGAAGAATATTGATGCTTCAAAAAAATATTCTACAATTCTTTTTTAGCTCAGTTTCTCATCTTTCCCAGTCAAAATGGCCAAGAACTTTCCTTTTGCCGATATCACGGTGCCTTCACCTGGCTTCGGTGCCATGGGAATGAGCCATGGCTTTGGAGCCAATATGACCCTTGAAGAAGCGGAACCAGTGCTTCTCAAAGCACTTGAGCTTGGCTGTACATTCTGGGACACAGCTGTAAGTACCAAACTTGTACATATCGGCTTTGCAACCTAGCGATTCTGACAGCGCTCAGGTAAACTACCAAGCTGGCGTCAATGAGAAGCTTCTGGGAGACTTTATCAGAAAACATCAGTGTCGCGATAAAGTATTTAGTAAGCAGCAAGTCAATATTCGATGGCAACTCTGACAGAATATATCAACAGTCGCTTCCAAGTGTGGCATCAATAGCTTTGGAGATGGCTCAGTGACCAATTCTGCATCTCACATCAAGACGTATATTGAGGGTACAATTGAGAGACTTGGCTTTGCTCCTGATCTCTACTATCTTCATCGCATTGACCCAAGTGAGTCGATCCAGTATTTTAAAGGTCTAGTTACTCACCCTTCATGACAGATACCTCTCTAGAGGAATCAATCACTGCTATGGATGAGCTCCGTCAGCAAGGAAAGACAAAGTACATCGGGGTATCTGAGTGTTCTGCCGATACACTTCGAAAAGCAAACTCTAGTAATTACACACTCCCTTCGGAGGTTTAACATGAACTCATGTTATTATAGTTGCCAAGATCGACGCTCTCCAGGCCGAATACTCGCCATTCGAAACTCTGCACGAAACTGACGGACTCATTGATGCTGCAAGAGAATTGGGGATTGCTTATGTGGCCTATGGTCCGCTTGGTCACGGGTGGTTAGCAGAGGACTTTCCCTATAAGACCCCCGAAGATTTCCCAGCAAAGGATCTCCGGCATACCAGTAAGTGTCTATCAGCCTATCCAAGCCAGCGACCTTGTATAGTTAACTCTTCCCAGTCCCAAAGTTCCAGGGCGAGAACTTCTACCATAACAAGAAGATGGTAGAAGAAATCAAGAAGCTCGCAGTTAAGAAAGGGGCGACAGTAACGCAGATTGCACTTGCGTGGGTTGCTGCTCAAGGATTTATTTCTATCCCAGGAACTACAAAGGCTGAACGGGTAGAGGAGAACTGGGCATCCAGAGACATTGTTCTCGATGAGGAAGAGAAGGCAGAGATGAGACGGATTATCGAGTCTGCAAAACCACAAGGCAACAGATACCGCCCCGATATGCAGGCTATGGTCGGTCATTAGATTGAGCGTGTCTGTTGACAATGAATGCATATGTACTTTTTGATACTAATTTACAAAGAATGTGATCGCTTACAACGGCTAGCATACTCAAATAAAAGACCGTAGCCTGCTATACCTCGTTTTTCACAACTATTATTCCTCTCTCCTCAACGCTCAGCGCTTAGCAAGAAGCACCGGAGGGAACGCCCTGGCACTTATCAGACTTCTTGCCACCAGTGACCTTATTGTTAGTCCAGGTCCAGTTCTTACAGTTGGCGCAAAGGATGTAAACGTTGGTTCCACTGGACTTGACAGATCCGGTGACCTTGTTGATGGTGACGTCGGTGATGGGAACACCAGCAGTAGGAATACCAGTAGGAGAACCGTTCTCATAGTCCTGCTCGATGACAATACCGTACTTGGCGATGTTGGATAGAGTGATGGAGTCGTACTTGACATCGGAAATGGATCCTGTAGCTCCGGAAACGGCCTTAATGCGGACACCGTTATCAGAGTTTGAGATGACTGAGTTGAGGATACGGATGGTCTTGACAGTGTTGTCGGAGCGGCCACCAACAGATCCGATAGAGAGACCATGGCCACCACTGCAGTTTCCACCAGTGAAGGTGACGTTGGTGCCAGAGTTGATAGCAAGGCAATCATCCTGGTTCTTCACAATAGCTCCAGAGATGTACACGCCGTTGGAAGAGCCAACATCGAAGGCATCGGTGTTGTGTCCACCAAGGGTATCACCAAGGGAGTTATCCATGTGGACATCATAGACGCCCAGGTTGGTGACGCCGTTGATGCTGAAGGCCTGGACAGGAGTGTTAAGAACGTTCAAGTTCTTGATGTTGGAGTTGGTCATAGAGTGGGCGCTGAAGAACTTGGGCTTCTTCTTGCCACCGTTGCCGCCCTTTCCATCCCACCATCGCTTACCATCACAATCAATAGTGTGACCAGAAGCTCCCTCAATGAGAAGGTTGTTGCCGCTGAAGGAGATAAGAGGGCCTGCCCAAAGGGAGTAGCCGAAGGTAGTCTTGCCCTGGAAGATGACGTGAGTGCCAGCCTTGAGGTTGGTCAAGTCTAAGGTAGTTCCAGCAGGAACGGCGATGTTGTCGAGAACAATGGTAGAGCAGCTGGCCTTGTTCTTGATAGCAGAAGCAGCGTCGGTAAAAGTGCAGCTAGCACGCGACTCGAGAGCAGGGTGCGCTAGGGCGGAGGCTACCAGGCCTCCGAGAAGGACGATTGAGGAAAACATATTGAATAAGGAATATATGTACTATTTGCGAATGAATGAAAACGATAAGATGTTGTATATACGAGCCGGGCTGAATAGATGAGTGCTGATAGAAGCCAAGACAAATGACTGCCAAGACTGCGATATATATACAATTCCTTCGAAGTTCTCGAACCCTTACGTTGCACTCCCTACGGAGCCATGCCGTGATTGTGTCCGTTTGTGGCCCGTGTCGAATATCATCATCGGCCCAGAAGCCTCATTGGGGATGCAAATCGGGCTTTGCAGACTCGGGAATTAGATGAGTGCTCCACTATCCTCCCACTCTCCGGGGTTAGGATTGAAACGCCAACCACGGCCCGACAAGGCGCTATGTCTATTGGTGGACGATAATTTTCCAGAGCAACTGTCATGTCTCACCATTGTGATGGGTCGTCTGGAATTCAATCAATCTCGGATGCACGGCACATAGAAAATTCTCAGTCGTTCTTCAACGAGTGAAACGAAGCGTTAAACCATGGCCTAAATTATACGCGCATTCGGAGCTGGTTGAAGTGGTGAGATGTTGGCGCTTTCTTATCTAGGCTAGCGTATCGTTGGGATCGGCTATAAGGCACGCCGGTGATTCTTTTTATTTGTGGATATATGTATTCCCCAGAGAATGCTACTATATGATCGTCACGAGAGCATGTATATTGCCGTTCTGGAGAAAAGTATAAACTTTAAAGGTAGGGCGAATGCAACCTCAAAAATAAATCCATTGATACCACTATTATCAACAGACAATCTGGAGAGCTGCATCGCGCTTCGTAATGCGGGGTTTGCTTCGGTGCTTGAAAATCATCAAAAGCCCGGAGTTCATTTGTGGTCTCCGTGATGACTAGTTCTGCAGGTTCCAGCGACTTATGATTTGTTGTGTCTGCCTTCATTCTTGTAATGGTTGAACTCCAGGCGCACATTAAACTATTTCGTAAAATCTTTGCAGAACTTATAGCTAGCGAATGCTGTGCAGGCGAGACTAGGGACGTCAGGTAGCGTGTCGCTCCGTCTGTAATCGAACTTCAACTTGGTCCGAGGGACAGATCCTGACCTAAGCTTCATGGACACTCTCACCAACTCCCAGCCATAACAATAGTCCCACTCCAATTTTTGCATTCCTCTCGATTCAGAGTCGTCGAATTCGAGGACCTTGCAGTAATAACATGGTTATTCGAGAACCAAGGCCTTGACCGACGTGGCTTTCGGCGGTGACAAGTTGATTTCCTCCACCGCTGTCTTTAAATAGAATTCTTGATGGAACGAAGGAAAACATGCTTTCACAACAAGAAATTTAGCTGATATATCGCCTATTGCTTCCCGGTCGCTATTTTCTGTCTCAGTTTGCATATTGCCTTCCTTCAAAAGTGGCTTTATATTGTCCAGTAAGGTTGGCATATCATTGTCAGTTGAACGCTTGGAAGCTACTCCAAAGGAACATACCCTATATGGGACTGAATCAGGAAAAGATGACATAAATAACGACATAATTTCACAAAGGCTTTCTTAAGAGCACGATAAAATTAAATTAAAGAATCTCAACTAGACAATGTATAATATTATGACAATAGCGAGTAGACATTCAATTAACTTTAGAAATTTAGCTTCACCCCGAAAGATTTTAATTAATGACGGCGATAACCCTCATTTTGAGACGGGCATATTCATTAGGCAAGCCAAACACTGCCAATACAAAGCGCAGCAAATTTCTTCACCCAAGGCCTCTCTGCTTGCGGATGTCTCGGCGCGTTTCAATGAAACAGCTGAACAAGGCCTGAAACTTTGCCATAGCTTGAATTATGGGGCTGCTGAGCCTGGGCATTTAGGTGCATCGACGATCAATCGACACTGACTGAAACAGCTGTGGTGGCTGTGTTGGTATATGCCATCCACCGAGTTAATTGCTCAGCCGCGATGCTCAGTTCATTAATGAATCATGGCATGATGGGTTTGATCCTTTGAATCCTGAATGTATGGCTTCGCCGACTTTAAAAACAAGCTTAATTACAGAAGTACGCCATGTGGATACTTCTTTGTCTCAATCAAATCCATCAGTACTTAAGAAGATGGCTGAGCAGATAGGTGAAACAGCCGATTCATCTTGACTTTTATTAATCACAATTCAGCCTTTACCACTCAGGCGTTACGAGCTCCCTACGCGTGATAACCCCTTCCTCCTGCAGTGCCAAGGAACTAGAGCAGCAAAGCGCTTACGACTCCCATTCAGCGCGTATTGCCATTGCCGAAAGAACATCATGACAAAGACCAACTAAGCCATTTTTGTTTAGAGATCGACATAATTAACACCTAATTTCCAAAAATGGAGCGCTTGCGATTTCTTTTGGCCGGTTTCAATCAGTAACAAAGACATTCAGTCGCGTGCAGGATTTCTTGGCAGCCATGCGCAGCACTCTGATAGGATAAAGAAAGATTAAGCCAAGCCAGGGGGATCTGCTAATCTTCCCAGGGATTTCGATCCCATCTAGCAACTCAAAACATGAAACTCTTGGCGTAAATCTCCTTCCAAAATCCAACGAAATTATTTAAAGAGCGCTGCCTAACAACTATGTTTTCAGATCATCAATTTCTTCTGTATCCTTCATTCATTCTTTTTCAGGTTACTTTTGACAAGTAACTTTATACCATTCCTTCTATCTAAATACATTCCTTAAACAATTTACTTCGATTTGAACATTTGACAACGCAAACATGTCTCGGTTCTCCATTATCCTCACTGCTCTCCTTGCTTCAAACGTCGCCGCTCACGGCTACTTGAACACCTTCACCTTGGATGACGTTAAGCACGAGGGTTTCAGCCGCTGGAACCCCTCCCCAGACCCCAAGGCCATCGGATGGAGCTTCACCACCGAAGATGAAGGCCCTGAGATGGACATCTCAAGTCCCGACTTTGTCTGCCGTCGATCATCCAAGCCTTCCAAGAACTACGCAAAAGTCGCAGCTGGTGGAACTGCATCCTTCTTCTGGACCTCAGACGACAAGGTCATCAACCCCAACGGCTGGGCCGAGTCTCACCGTGGCCCTGTCATCACATACATTGCTCCTTGCAACGGCGACTGCGCTTCTGTCGACAAGACAAAGCTCAAGTGGACTAAGATCGCCGAAGAGGGCCTTATCTCTGGACCTGCCAACACCCAAGGCGTTTGGGCTACCGACAAGCTTCGTCAGAATGGAGGTGTCAACAAGGCCACTATTCCCAAGTCCATCGCGCCAGGAAAGTACGTGATACGCAATGAACTTATCGCTCTGCACCGCGCACATCTCTCTGAGCCTGAGTTCTACATGCAGTGCGGTAACATTGAGGTTACTGGCAAGGGAGCCGATAACCTTTCTGGTTCTGGTGTTGTTGCTTCTAAGCTATATAGTACCTCTGATAAGCAGATGTTTGGATTCTCTGTTTATGACAACCGTGGTGACAGCTGGAAGATCCCTGGACCTGCTCTGTACAAGGGCGGTAAGGTCAGGTCAGCCAAGTTTGGTGCCAAGTACCATTCCTAAAGAGGGTCATATTTTTTGCTACCCCCTCTTACTCCTTTTCTTCAAGTTAAATCTTTTTCTTTCAGCACCAGGCGTGTGTAAATATGTATCAATATTAGAGAACCTATAGAATAGACTAAAACACCATGCAACCTGAGTTGTGTCACGTCGGTCTACCTCATTGAGATGCCAGTGAAGGAAACTCAAATTGCATTACGCAATCTGAGCCTCCTATTCCTCATTTATAGCCACCCAAGCCTCCTCCAAATGAATGGAGTGCCGCCCCCGAGAGCCGTCAGACCAGTAAAGAGAATAACAGAGCCATAACCACCCAAACCCCAGGTCGCTGAACTCTGTATATGAGATGTTTTGAACAGTGCCTCGCTCAGTGGCCCGGAAGCTAGATTCCCGATGCCTCTCCCCGCAATAAGAAAACCAGTCACTAAAGCTGGGTCGAAAGACACACTGTCCTCCTCCGAGGCCGAGGTTGACACAATTTGCGGAGACATGCCAGCGAACGTTGTGCCATATGCTCCGGCAAAGAGACCATAGAATATGCAAAAGAGATACAAAATAGCGAGTTGCGAAGAGAATCCCCAAAGAAAAAATGTTGATAGGACAGCACCAACAGTAGATATCAAGATACACGTCGTGATGTGCCACCTATCCATCATGAAGCCCATGAAAACAACACCAACTGCCATTGAAGCATTGAAAATCATGATAGTGGCAGTTGAGAGAAATGAGCTTGTTTGTAGAACTGACCGAGCATAGATGGGCATATAGATAGCAGGCAAGAAATACCCGAGAGACTCAACGATACTGGCAACCTGATACAGGATAAATGTCTTGTTGTACATAAACCCAAGTTTGAGGTTGAGTCTCGTCGCTCCAATTGAACTTGCAGGAATTCTGGGCTTGATGAAGAAGAACGCGGGCGTTGATAGTACGATCAGACTGACGGCCCAGATTCTCAGCGTTGTTCGAAAGCCGTATCTCTGTAGAAGAGTTTCCAACATGAGTGGAATCACAACACCGCCAGTTCCTGTACCTGACCACATAATGCCGAAGGCTAGACCTCTGCGCTGCACGAACCATTCTTCAAGCCACCCCAAACAAGGGCAATAGGCGAGAGAACCAGCCAGAGCATACAGAACGCCTTGTGTCAAGATGAGTTGCGGTACGTTTTGGCAGAATGACGATATCACGAGTACAAGTCCGAGAGATATGATGCCAGATGTTGGTGCCCAACGAGCAGGACGGGGGTATAACCGTTGAAGGGCTATGGCCGTCGGATAAGCAAAGTACATAATTCCCTTAATTCACATTAGTTGAAGATGCCGGTCATGCAAACTCTCGACTTACCAGTGCACATGTGCCAATTGCAGGTATTCCAGGTGATCCAGCGAATGGCGCGTGACTGTGATAGTAGTCTTGGAAGATTCCGAAAGAGAATGGAAAGCCTGAAGGGAGTTAGCATTCTGTGTACTGACATTGGAATAAAGACATGCCCCAGACGAGCGCTTCTAGAAAGAAGGAAGCAAAAAGAAACAGCCATGCATCTTTCCCTCCATCTACTGGAGGCAGAGAGAACTCGGGCTGTCCCTCGAAATACCCTTCTTCTTCATTTTGGGCGTGAGAATGCGGGGTTTCGCCTTCTTCTCTGTCCCAGTGAATCGAAGGGCGCAGTTCGATCGACGAGGCAGACCGCATTGCTGAGATGCGGTTGTATGACTTTGGTATTATAAAGACTGGTGAGAAGAGCTTGGAGGAAGTTGGTGCTCAGGAGCATCAAAGAATACTTATATTTCGTATCGTTTGTTCTAACACCAAGGAAAGCAATGCCGGCTTCGGAGATCTAAGTCCAGTACGCTGTATCCAGATAGTGACACCGCTGATCCGCTCCTTTCGCTCATTATTTTGGCCTTCGCTGCTCGGTTCAGATACCCAATTATTACAAATCAGCCTCCGACAACCGCAGGGCGTGATAAAGGTTGTTCTCGTTTAATGCTAAAGCTGTGCTCTTGGGTGCCTGCGGCTTTCCGCATTGGTAACATATATATGCATGAGTTGCACACCTATTTCTGGAGAAGGTAAGGCTTTGGTAGTTGGAGAAATGCGGACTTATCAGCTGACACCATACTAGCGAATGTGAGATTTCGATTAATGATTGTGTCCCATCACAATGAGACTCTGCCATTATCTGAAAAGGTACTTTCAATGGGATCTACGTCGGAAAATATCCAATATGCATGATGTGTCAACGTGTATCCTCTTTCTGCTGCAGAGGAGGTGGGGAATGTGCCAATCATAGGGTTCGAGAGAAGCTGATAAGTGCCGGCAGCGGTCGAGCAGAGTATTTCTGCATTAGTTCGTGACTTCTCACCGCTCTACAGGATGGAATGGGGAGGGATCGGTAACTGTAGCCGAAAATGTCGCCGTCAATTACTGAAAGGGGAAAGAGGCTTGACAGGGGCTGTCTGATATATACAAGAGCGTAAAAGAGTTATTTGTTCGTGTACTAGACTCGCAAAGAATGATGAGCCGTTGTGTCTTTTGGCCTTGTGAAACAATTTTGACATCGGTCGTCTGATAAGGCGATTAAGTAAAAAAGCCAACAGTGCCATATCATTAGTATCTTGTCGCCAGAGATGTCTGTATGCTTCTTTCTGTGCCGTGTCTGGAAATGACATTTTCCATTTTCGGCAGTTGGCCATGAATTACGGGCAATGGTTGGGGTCCTGCAAAGAAAGTAGTCCGCCTTGTCTTTGTCATGTTGCTTAGCCTACGGCTACCTTATTCTTATAGGCAAGGCCAGATGGTGGGGTCCTAACAACTGTCCTTAACCGCCCCAAATCGTCAGAGTCTAGCTTTCGAGATATATACGTCGATATAGAACGGTGGTGAATTTCTTCTCATTCCTGAGTCAATCCAAAGACTAAGTTGAAATACAAAGATAGACTTTCAGTCCTCGGAGCCAGGCGCCAATAACACGTTCGGCTCACCCCAGCAGCATCACTCCAGAGTTTGTATTGTCTTATGAATAGTTACTCTTTCTGAGTCACAGTGTGATTTGGGTTTGGTGAAAGCACTTGGTTTATTTGATTACAACAAATCACAATTCGCGGGTTGATGATAAGCTTTGAACACGTAGTCACTCGCCGTGCAACTTTCAGCCTGTCGCCGTTGACAACGCAAAGCAATATAGTTTCATCAAATTTCATTCAGTCCTTACGTGCCAATGATCTACAAATACTCGCTCCTCGTTCCTTGGAAGAGGCCCTCACGTTACCATCATCTACCTCCAACGATTATCTGAATCAACAGACTCGCACACGACAGAATCAACATGTCTTCAACAGCAACTCTGTTGTCGACATCGACACCGAAAGCCATTTTCGTCAATCTCGACGTTGGCTTCTTTGACCCCGACTATCCAATACAACAGACACTCTCAATACTGCGCGACCAATCCCAAGTCTTGACGAAGAGGAGTCTCTTAGAACTTGTGACAGCATACAAGACTATCCAGGATCAGCCGAACGACAAAAAAAACTCCACTGATGAAGCAGTAGAAGCTGAAAAGATCCAGAAATTCCATCACTTGCTCGATCTTCCCGCACCAACACCAGATGCATCCAAGGACTTTTGCAATACCTATCAAACAGTATACAATGAAAACCGACTGGTTGTAGAGAAGACTCTGCTCGTGTTGCGCCAAAACGACTACAAAATTGTGATCATTGTCAAGGGGAAGGGAGATGCTCACATGGCAAAGATTAATGCGATTGGGATCTTACCTCTTGTTGATCGTGTCATCACTTCAGCAGAAGCTGAGCAGTTCAAGAAGGACTATTCCGTCTTCCAATACGCTGTCGAAGAACTCGGTATTCGTTCGTGGGAGGCCTTTATGGTTGGAGGTTCTTTGGAAGGGGATGTCCAAGGCGCTTTGAGTGTTGAGTTGAAACCCATCTTGTATATGCCAACACATCGCGACTCTCACTATTTTCTCGGTAACCTGCCTATTCCGGTAATTCAAGATTTGAACCAGCTTCTAGAATTCTTGTTGAATGGAAGTAGCCCTCCCGAGAAATAGATCCACACTCGAAATTTGAGATTTTAATTCTACACAACATCTATTGCCGCTGTAAGCACGAAGCTAAGCGCTAACAGAACCTTAGAAACAGCCTAAATCTGTACCATTGTAAAATCGCTTCTCTATTCTATTGCCTTCGGCGTAAAGGACTATTAGAGAGACCTATGTTGAGATGGGGTGACATGCAGGTTTAAACACAAGTGCTAAGAATAGAAGCGGCTATTTGCATAAACGCTCAGTTGCTTGGCAGCCTCTTCAAGTAAGATACTAAGAATCGGAATCAGTACCTGGGCAGTAATTACTGCATTGAACTAAACAATAAATAGTCTAGATAAAGAATGTGTTGTTTATTTGTACTAAAATAGTTAAACGTTCGTGCCTTGTCTGGAGCAGATTAGTAAAAGAGACTGCCCTTTATATACGGAGTTTCTGGGAGATATCTTTGGGTAACTTAATTAGCTGTATCTTAGCTAGGTGGCATTTTGATTAGTACTAGGTTTGTGGTTACTTTAAATATTTCTATAAACGAAAATCAGGTATGCATATAAATGGTTCGTGTACTGTGCTGCCATGTCTCTGGTCTACTCTAACTTTAGGCAAAGGGCTTATAGGCCAGCTTAACCTAAGGCCTGGACCTCTCTAGACTAGCCGAGAACAGACTTTACTGCGTCTCTCGGTAGCATCAATAGTTAGGCTAGCCAAGAAAATTAAAATCGCAGTCATGCAGCATGGGGTGACTGGTACTGAGGACAGCGGGTTGGCATATCGACGATTTTGATCGCTTCTTCGTTATCGGGCCTAAGATTAAGGAGGTGGCACAATTCAAGAGCTCTCTATAGGTGGCGGTTATATCGGATACGATAAATCATCTAGAATGCAACGTAGTCACCTCGTGTTGAAGCAGAGGTAAGCCAGGACATCCGGCTAATAATCCTGCTGTGTTACTGCGCAGGCAAATACGAGAAATGGACAAGGGCATTATGGTCTTGGGCAGATCTGTAAGGCAGCTTCGGCTCCTTCGTATCCAGTAACCCAATGACAGGTTTCCAAACAGACAAGCTTGATTCTGAAATCGCCAGAGCATCATAGCTCGTTACGTAGTAGAGGCAGAAATAGCCAGACGTGCCGTGATCGCCCCTGGTGCCGTACCATAATGACGGCGTGTGGCGTTTCCAAGCATTGACGTATGCAGCCCTAGCCGTATTAAAATCGCGGCATGTTCTTAGTTGGGTTTTCAAAGGATTTATAAGAATTAATGAGACAGGGTATCTTTGGATTTCTTGTGATGTCGGCCGATTGCCCCGCAGCCGCAACTACTCTTTTAGGAAGTAAGTAAACACAGGGCTGACACGGCAATTGTTAGCGCTAAGCTGCTAAAACTTGGAACTGGCAGGATGGAGCAGGGGCTAAACAATTGCTTAAATCCTTCTATTTTTATTCGGGTTTCTTTTTCCTGGGTTGCACAAAGGACAAATGTTCGTTATACTGTATACTATATCTTTAAAAGAAAGAATTACCTGTTTATTTGTGTTTATCTAAGATGTCTGAAATGTAGGGTGCATTTTACCTATCGGCAGTGGGCTTTAGATCGCCAGTGCATCGGGTAGACGCCGACTTTCTTCGGCAGCAAGCCCATCCCAGCCCTGTAAGGCAGCTCGGAGGAATAATCAGCAAGCCGGCTCCGGCCAAAACAAGGACCCAGGACCCACGCCGTATCTATCTCCAATGCACCCACTTCGAACCGCGATCCTTCGTCAACGTCGTAATTGCTACTTGCCGTCATTTAGTTCATTGGCCATTTAGGTTCTGACATGACGGGCACAGCCTCAAGGGATTCACCCGGCCGGCACTTGGACTGAATACGCTGCATGAAGAGGGCTAAACCTGTCCTATTGTAGTATGGTCGCGGGGTTTTCCTCACGATAAGCGTTTAGATAAGATAAACCCCAGTTATCTCATATCCGGCCCCCCCACTAAGGGGATGAAGGAAAAACAGGAGCTGATATCATGAAAGGCACGATGCGCGTAGATAAATAGTCAGAGGGTATCTTTCCGCTTGTCTTTATCCTCAGTGCCATACTCCTCCAATCATTTTCAAGAATACTAGCATGAATTGCTGCCAAACAACCACTACAACCCTTGACCCTGCTACAAACATGGAGCCTCAACAGAATGTGCCCCTTCAGGGAGCAGCCTACCCAACCAAATATCGTCGGAACCACCCACGGTCCAAGAACGGGTGTCTTACTTGTCGTGGGAAACGCAAGAAGTGCGACGAGACAAAGCCAAATTGTAACGCTTGTGTTCGATCAGCCCAATCATGTGTTTGGCCCCCAGATAGCAGCCAAAAGCAAGAATCACAGAATGGCCCGGCGGCGAGCTCACATGCTGCCTCCACCGCTGAGCTGCGATGGCAGATTGAACAGAGAGCTGAGAAGTTCGGAGCGGGCCGTGAAAAAACAAAATCAGCAGTTATGGAACCCGGCCTTGCTATGGTGTGTCACTTACTCTGGAGAATGCAGAAACGAATACGATTGACTTCTATAGTTTACACCTCTAAATATCCAGATCTTTAAACGCTTCTTCTTTGACTGGGCTACTTCAGCAGATGTCACCGCCGGATATACCATGTCCTGGTTTGCCTCTCTCCCTCAAATATACGCCAAAACCACCGTGGACAGCGTCACCCACAAGTCGATCAACGCTTTGGCCAATGCAAGCTATGGGCAGAGATTCAATTCCTCCCAAGCACTACGGAACGCCACCAGGTGGTACGGAGAGGCTATACACATGCTGAAAGACAAGATGCTATGCATTGTTGATTCTGCCCAATACTGTGATGTCATGGACTCCATAGTACTACTTGGCATTTATGAGGTAAGCCGAACTAAACTGACTTGGAACACGCTAGCTGACTTGATTCAGAGTTTGATGGATGAATCTATCGCGCTCGAAGGCTCTTGGGTTTCTCACACAAGTGGCGCCTCTATCCTCTTGAGTATTCGGGGCCAAGAGAAGATCCTGAAATCCGCCCCAGAGTTCCAAGTTTCAGTAATTTCTTTCTTGCAAATGGTAAGCCTAATACTATTCGTTAATAAAGGGCAATACTAATCTTTTCATAGATCTACAGTGGCATGTTGACCGGTCAAGCTCCTCCTATGTCGTGGGAGTCGGTACACCTGCTTGCTTTACCAAAAGTGCCGCACTTCTACACGCATATAGAGCTCATGTATCAGTCTACTTGTCTATGCGCGGAATGGAGAACCGCACTATTGGCTGACGAAGGGGATGAAAATTTCGAGCGACTCGCTGAGATCGCAACCCGAGCCTTGCTCTTGGATAAGAAGCTCGCAGAGTGGACTCAGAGTGTACCTCCATCTGTTCGATACACAGTCGAATCGATATCGATCGAATCACAACCTGGATGGTCCCTACCTTTACTCACCGGCACATGGACGCCTTCCAACTCACACGTATACCCATCACTTATGATCAAAATTCTCTGGAGATTTTGTTGGATGATACGAGTTATCCTAAACCAGGTGCTCTTATTCACACATGATATTCTCGAGAAAAGGGACGCAACAACCAATCCTCTTACCTCTCACAAAGCAGAAATCGAGACAAACATATCGTCAAATATCGACCTCATTTGCGAATCTTGTGTCTCGACATTTGTCAACATCGGCAAGAAGGATCCGGAAAATTCTCGAGCCCAAGATGTCCCAAGTCTGCTGGGATACCTTACTTTACATGTTCTGCCTACTATGGGCTTGTGTCTTGAACAAGTCAAACTCAGACTCAGTAATTGCGATCTTTCAGGGAGACGAGATTGGGTGGCTAGGATGAGACACTTTCTTAGGGTTAATTTTGGTATTGCGAAAGGTGCTACTGCAATACCCCCTTCTTCGATTGGAAAGCTTCCGATTTTGATCTGGGGGCTTCCACAGAAGCTTCCTTCTGGCAAGTAGCTTAGGGATACTCTAGAAATAAATCTATATATTATATCTTTGCATTAATTTGACGTTTTCTTTTACCGCTAGATACTTGGTGAGAAAGAGCTGCAGATCAACCCCGCAAAATATACATCAAGTAAGATCGAAATCGATCTGACCTTTTCTGGTAAAAGATGTCTTAAATTGACAGCTGAAATCAAGGATTTGGTTAAGTAAGATGGAGCTCCTCGGTAGTTTTCCGGCCAATGGAATTGCTGAATGCGAACATATCGTCGATCAAATACTATTGATGATTAGTTCCCAGTTCTGCGATTGGATAACGTATACTACTAGCGGCTTCTCCAACATCCACAGCATGCTTCTCAGCTCACCAGCCGCTGACGTGACCCGGAATTTCCTGTCTACTTAAAAGATGACTTTTCCACTCTACTTCATTCATAAAATACCTCCATCATCCAGTACCTACAGCTTCCTTTCTCCTTCGATCAGTAATAGCTTACAACTTATACCTCACACTGACACAAAGCATCCGTCCACTATGGCTGCTACTGTCGAGATCAACGATGCAGTATTCTGCAGCGATCACCTAAAAGAAATCGTGCGTGAAGCTCTCTCCAACCTTTCTGTATACCATCCTAACCGCTCTTACCTAGTGTGACGATTGTAGTGTTGACCTTCGCGAAGAGAATGATGCTTTTTATGGCGTACGTTTGACGCTTCCAACTCCTGCACGTCTAACTCACATTTCGACTGCTAGTTCGACTCCAATGATCGCGATGCTATCGAAGTCCCAGCATCCAGTCCAAATCAAGATGGAGTGTATGAATGTAAGAAGCACGGCAGCGCCAGTAAGTTACAAAATATTTTTGCTTATAGTAGTTTATTGACTAATTGGCACTCCTAGCTTGTAGCCAGTGTTTTGGTTGGAAGAAGCAGATTGTGCACCTCAGACGCGAAGCTAAAAAAGCTGGGAGGAAGTGAACTATCACCATGTAGAGCCGTCTAATAGAGGTGTCCCTTGAGGCATTGTATTAAGAATAGAAATCGTCGTCGATATCGTCTTGACGGTGTCTATTCTCCCCCGTATCAAGTGCTCGCTTTATCTCCACCAGATCAGGCACAATCTCACTCGCCAGCTTCCACCTTAATATCTCTTCATAAGTCGAGAACTTCAGCACCGGCGCAACCTTGGGCCCTCTGTAGACTCTCTCGGGATCATCCAGCGCCATCGGCCAGAGATCTCTTGGCAAAGCGCTCTGCATAACGAGCATTGCGCCTAGTTCGTCCCAGAGAAGACTGCCTAGGATCCGCAACGTGCCTTTGTAGCCTGGCGACTCGCTTGCTCTCTCATCACTCCCTTCGTAGGTCGTATCAATAGCGAGAACAAAGTTGGCTTTTCCTGGTGTAGGTTCAAGATATGACTTCATGGTGGCTTCGTCGATGGCGAGAAAAACTCGCTGGTGAACCGACTGGTCTGAGATGGTCTGGAAATGTCTGCATAATTGTTAGCTGACTCGGACTGTTCTCTGATCGTGCAAATTACTTTTTAGCAGCCTCAATATCATCATCCTCCATATCATGCTCCTTCCCATCTATCCACTGAATCTTGCAAGCTTTCCGAATATCATTGATATCCACCTTGCCCCTCCCCCAATCCGAAATATCTGCCTCAAACTTGGTCTTGAAAGTATCCCACTTCTCAGGTTTGTACGTATGACACAATCTATATGCCACAAAACTGAGATGTCGATACGAAGCCCGTCGAGCGTACTCAATCCATGGAATAACCTCTGTAGGACGCGGAGGACCTCGCAGCTCTTGCCGGGCCCTTCCCTGTGCATCGATCTGGGTGATATTCAAAATCAGCGCTTTTGCCGGATCGTTCTGACGCGCCGACTCGTCAAATTGTTCTCGCATGTAAGTCTCCATCAGATCGCTTACAAAAAGCCACATGAAGCGGCTGTCGTAGTCGGCTGCTCGCCATTCCAAGTTCGCAGACCAACTGATTGGTAGCTTGCAAATTCTGGTTTTATGAGCTGTTGTCAGAGGATCATTCTCTGCTATTGAGAGACTGCCACCTTTGTATCCATCCATCGGAAGGAAAATGCTGTAGTCGGCTTGAGCTGAGTTCTTACCAAGGTCGTGGATCTTCCATATTATTTCCCATTGCGTATCATCGTAATGATCCTCTGTGTCCTTTGGTTGGTGGTAGGCGATTTGTTGGACAAGTGACTCCCGAATACGCTCAATATGCTCCATGAGCCAGTGGTGAGCGTTCTCGGAAATGGACTCATATTGCGCTTTGGTGTACTCGTACCAGAGGGCAGTCACTGAAACTTCTCTGTAGACTCCGTCCTCGGCTTCGGCTTTCCTTTTAGCATTGACAGCCTTTTCGAACACACTCAGATGGTCCCATATCAGATTATAAGTCGTCCGTAACGCCGCCTTGGTACGCTTATTGTTCAGATAGGTAAACACATCGTTAACTGCCACAAAGTAACGGCATGCCGTGGGGAAGTTTTGTGGATGATCCAGTCCCAACTCCTGCCATCTTCTCTCAGACAACGGAGGTAATCCCTCCCAAAGTCTTGACTTCATCGCATGAAGCTCTTTGGAAATTCTCCAAAGGCGCGAACTGTCTTCATACGATCCAATCCGAATGCCAATCCATTCGCCTGTCGATCTGGCCTGTCGGTTATGTGGAGCAGGGGCCCATTCTGAAGAGGGTCGCATGAGGTTTTTGACCTCTTCAAAAGTGAGCAGAGGGCGCCAAGTTTGTTGATCGTTGGGAAGAAAGCCATTTTGAGCAAACTCCAAAAAATGAGGGATTATCTGAGGTTCCATGATGCGATCCGTGATCCATAAGCGATGCTTTTTTCCAGGTTGGTCGCCGTAAATGAGATGGCTGATGTCTCTGGAAGGAAAGTTGCTCTGGTCCCCATTTTTGGTCCTGGCTCGGGCCCTGTCCCCTCTTGCTTTGGCCGCTGGTGGTAAAGAGGACAAATCCCCCATTTCAATGAATTCTTCAGGCATTTTAAACAAGTGAGCTTATACTCTGAAGCTGGGAAAGAAGTGGCGTGGAAGAGTAAACAGGTGAACAAGTAAGGTGATGCTAAGAAAAGGGGAAGACTTTTTATGTTGGTTGTAGCGACCATTCACAGTAAAGCCGGACCCGTAATTCAGGTACAATTAGGCAGCCGGTGGATATATCGGGCGGTTCATTTCGACCGAGCCAATTATAGCAAGCCAAATCACCTAGCAACTAACTGTAAGTGTCTTAGAGGCTGGCAACCAACAGATGGTTGCATCAAGGTTAATTTATCATGCATTTCACATGAATTCCAAGACTGAGAGTCCATTCAAGAGTTAGTAGTCGACAACTTGAATTAACAAATCTCAGTGGTCAAAGCAATGAACCAAAATTAAAACGTGAATTAAAAGTCGCTAATCAGCAAGTCTATATACAAAGAAATCTATGTTTAAAATATATCGAATAATTGCATCTAAGCCTTGGGCTTGATGGACTGGGGGTTGCGGAACATATTCTTAGGATCATACTTGGCCTTGATCGACTCCAGTCTAGCAAGGTTGCTACCCCAGTACATCTCAGTAGCTCTATCGCCCTTGATCTGCGAATCGGGGTAGTTGGGGTACATTCCCCAAGTACCCTCCTTGAGAGTGTTGGAGATGCTCTGTCGAAGGCCCTTGATCAGGTTGAAGCCGTCAGTAGGATACTTGACGTTCTGAGCAACGCTGTCGTAGAACTGAAACAAGAAAAGGGTGTCTCGGTGCACGTAGGCTGTGTCGCTGGGCTTGGGCTTGGAGATAGCCGAGTATTTGCCTCCGGTGATATCCATCTGGAGCCACCATGAGTGGCTGGTGCTCTGGCCCGTGGTGGAGATGTAGTCGACGAAGGACTTGAACTGAGCCAGGCTGACCTCAGGTGCCTGAAGACTGCTGGCATAGAAGTTGTCATGCTGTTATCGGTTAGTATTGTGTCTTCAAATCTAATAGGAGTTAACTTACTGCACTGTATGAAGGGCTCGTAGGGTTGGTGTTAACACCAGCGCCCGCAAAGAGAGCGATAAATTGCATCCAACCAATAGTATTAGCATCAAGCTGGGCATTCCACTTGTTCAACAACGGCTGAATGGTCTTCTGAAGATTGGCCTTAGTACCAACAAAGGCACCATGAACGCTATATCCTCCCTTGCTGATAAACATCTGCAGAGTAATCTCAGCAGGCGCGTTCTTGCCAAACTCCTGGAAGTCCATCAGACCCTGAGGAGCAGACTTCTGGTTCCAGTTAAGGTTGATAGCAAACTCGGTCACTTGCTCGGGAGCAGGGAAAGTGTCGAATTCAAGCTCGGCGACTACACCGAAGGATGCACCGGCGCCGCGGATGGCCCAGAAAAGGTCCGAGTTCTCGGTCTTGGAGCAGTGAACGATTTTTCCAGAGGGGAGAACAACGGTGGCGCCTTTGATCCAGTCGAGGGTTAGGCCGTATTTGCGAGCAACCATGCCGTAGCCGCCGTGCAGGGCGTGACCACCGACACCAACACCAGGACATGTTCCGTGAGAAAGAGCTCGCTTCCCTTGGTTATAAAGCTCAGTCGCGACGTGTCCAAGTCTAGCACCAGGCTGAATCTTTGCAGTTCCATCCTTGGCCAGCTTAACACTGTACATACGATCCAGCTCAATCATGAGATGGCCGTCTTCTCCACCGAAGCCGAGAGACGTGTAGCTATGTCCTCCGCTCTTGGCATTGACGGCGACACCGTGCTTTGCGCCGCAAGAAACCGCAGCTGAGATTTGCGCAACAGTCGTGGGAACAGCGATCGCGGCTGGTTCGAATGGCATTCGGATGTTGTAAGCAGTACCGTCTTGCGTCCATGCTTGAGAGTCCTTGTTGTCGATAGGGACTTTGGCTTGTGTGAGACAGCTATTAACAGCGTCTCTCTTCGTCGGAACAGCAGAAGCCCTGGCAACAAGGCTGACGAGCAGACATTGTAAAGTGTTGACACGCATTGCGAACTGCGTAAAGGATAGAAAAGAAGGAGAAAATGAATCAAATATGAATGGAACGAAGAAAGAAGAATGCATTACTTGCCGTTATTTAAATTAAATTGGTCGAGGCACTGTCGCATTCGGCATTGGCATTTACTCCACAGATCAGCGCGCCCTACGAGAGCTGAAGCTCAAGCCAGTAAATTTTCAGATACGACACGAGCTAGAGGAGAGCTACGTGGCGGATCTACCGGGTTCTAGTCTTCGCTTGCTCCGGACCTTACAAACCCCTTCAAACAACTCTTTGTCTTCTAGCTTCTTCAATAATCTGCCCGTTTTGGCAAAATACCATAAAGCACGGAGACACCACGCGAGCCGGCTTCCTCTCTAGCATGCATATTTTAGAATTTAGATATTAAACTTTCTTTCAAAATGCAACGTTGAAGCTCACTAGTGGCCTAGTTTGAGACTAGTGAGGGCCATTCTCGTGATTACAAGCCCCCAAGTGCCGATCTACCGACACACGAGAGCTATAATTAGGATCAGCGAATCACGGGACGTCCAGACCAAAGCTGTGATGTCATAGATAATAGAGGCACCTGCTGTGAAAGGCAGAGTCTGTGGGGTCTGGGTGACGATGATGACGAGAGGGATGGGTTTTAGGTCGTTATTGGCTTAGCCACCCGCAGCCACAGATGGTGAAAGATGGTTGTGACGTTGAGGCGTTGTTCTTTTTGGAGTCTGGACTTTTGGGCATGGACGCATCTGAGATGTCTCGGGTAGAGAAAGGAGCCTCGATAAGCTCTCAATTGACTTTCTCGTGTTTTTACGTATTTTAATCGATAGTGCCAGATTGTTGCATAAATATGCCCATTTTCATGGAGGATATAAGCAATTTAATGTGATGTGATTGCTCATTGGTCAACTCATGTTCAATTACCTTGGTATTGCTCAAACCTGAGGAATACTTCCCTGAAGAAGTCAATAGTAGTTGATATTCTAATGTCTAAAGAATGGTAGTAATAATGCTTGATTTTCTGAATATTCTTAAGATGGCAGCAATGTAGGGTAACTACCGCGCGCCTCGGTTATCCCTCGGGCTGCTGAGTCACACAGCTTAATAATCACGACATTGGCCAAAGCATCACGCAACTACCGACTCCGAGTTAAAATCCCCGCACCTGGCTGCCCAAAGAACAAAGAAATAGCTCCATTACCGAGAAATCGAAACATATTACTATTTGCACTTTTATTTATTTGTTCAACTGACATCATGGGTGATGCATCCGTCTTTACCTACCCTTCTCCCCTAACTGGGTATGAGAATGCCCCACCATTATCAGACGAGAAGGCACAGGATGGCAAGAGCTTTGTCAATCCTCCCTCTGATAAGCTCAGTGAAGCGTATGAAAGGTTCATAGACCCATTAAATCGAAGTGAGCGTGGTGGTTTGTAGGTGACCAGACATACAACACAATAGAACAATTCTGACGAGGTTGCAGCGACATTCACATCTACTATTTCCAGTCAAACGAGACGCAGGTTAAATACGCTAAAGAGCTCCATGAACGAATCCGAAGAGAGTGTAAGTTCTCCAATGCTTATACAGCACTATCCCAAACTGATGTATTTTATTTTAGTTCCTGAGCTGCGAATCTACAAGCTCTGGGATGGACCAATCGGACCTCATCCAGTCGCCATGTTCGAAGTCAATGTCTTCAACCCAGCCCAATTTGGCGCTTTCGTCGCGTGGCTTACGATCTGGAGAGGCCCACTGTCAGCACTCATCCACCCAAATGTCATTCCCAAGGAGGGGGAGAATCGTTGGGCTTCAATGAAGAGAGATCACCTGGAGAGGGCGATTTGGATGGGTGAGAGGTACCCGTTGGATGCTAGTCTTTTCAACAACGAGTCATAGATTATTTCATACTAGGTCTATTTAACAAGGAACCTTCTATAATTAGCAAAAGACCAATTGTATCATCAACCTGCTTCGCCTTCTTAACCATTGAGATACGGAAAAGAGTACATAACAACATTGAGCACGTGCCAGATCCCCAATACGAACATCTACTAACGCTTATTTGTGGCTTCCCTCACCGTTGCAGAAAGGAACGGGGTAAGTTTCGCTGCTGCAGAGACGAATAATACCCTTAACCCACTCCATGTTTCCATAAGACTGACTCTCATACGAGTCGGAAGTAAACTCCTCCTTCTTGATATCATCGCCACAGCCATCCAAAACATTGCCCTGAACACGGCGCACATACGGCTGGCTGACAATAAGACCGTGGTGGTTATCAGGAACCTGGAAAGAAAGCGACTGCTGCTCGCTAGAGGTCCAAGTCTTGGTGTAGTCAACGCTCAGAGTAGAGCTCAGAATATCCTTGATGATGGGAATGCTGAAGCTAGCACCGACTTTGACGGCGTTGGCGATAGTGAAGCCCGAAGTAACACTGACAGTCGCCTTTGAACCGCCGAGACTGCTGATGACAGGAGACATGGCAACATCCCAGTTAAGAAACTCCTTCTCAGAGAGGATTTGAACTTCAGTGCTTTCGCAGCCCCGGCGCTCAACGTTTCGCTTGGAGGGAGTGGTGTTGATAGCGGGAGCAGTCTCGAGAGCCTCGAGGTCGGCGGCTTTCATGATTTCAGAGGTACCATCTGTCTTGAGGACGATGACGTCGTCGGGGGAGAGAATCCTGGGAGTGGCGGCGGCTTGAGAGACCGATGCGAGGCTGATGAGCGCGAGGAGAGTTGAAGGAATCATGCTGGGCAAGTCGAAAGATGTCGATACGAATTAGTGTGACGAAGAAACACGAGCTCAAATTAGATAAATGAGTGACTGATAACGACTGCAAAGAGTGACTAAAATGCGCAAATGAATGGATAAACCGAGCTAAGGGTTGAAGAAGCAATTCACAAGCTCGGGGCGCATTGATCTTTTTATCATCCCAATCGACCTCACTTCATCCGGACTATCCCTAGCCCCATCATGACTCAAAAAGGCAATGCGTAAGTTTGAACATGACACCAGGGGTTTATCCACTTCCCCATCATAATTGCCCAGTAAGGCAATGTACACAAGCCACCCACTGGGTCATGAGGCGGGTGATCCACACGGAAAATCCGATTCCGGGTTTCAAAACCTCGGTTGTATCATGAACTTCTCCTTACACCACAAAATAGAGTTTTTGACATGTTTCATCCCTATATTCTATAACCATCAACGGTATTGCCGTTGCTAGGATAAATGGCATAGCAGCTAGAGATTGGATGGAAAACAGGCTTCTAGAATATCGACCCGCTGGTTGGGCTTAGTATCTCTATTATAGCCCGTCAGATGTGCTGATCTTTCCAGATACCGACAGTTCTTGGTAGTGTTTCAGGTCGGTATTTGAGCATAATATTCGTATATATGCCGGTACTGGATATTACAGCGACGTTACATCCGTGGGAAAAGCTCGGAGAAAGTCGTTTGGCCTTTTAAACAATTAGGTGATTTATAATTGAGGGTCATATAAGTGACTGTTGGTCCGTCCGGTCTTCGCTCGCACCACTAGTCTTTCTTTATCCGATTTATTCTAACAAAGTCTTCCATTCGTTTGAACAGTCACTCTTTTGTTGCAACGTCAGCGTTCATATTCTAATAACACATCCTCCAAAACCACGACGCCAGAACTCAACTACGCAAAATCCATCATCATGTTGGTCAATGTCTTCAGCGTATTTATGTTCCTCTCCGTTGCGTAAGATCCACGCCTCCGTTCCGACAAAGAAAGTGCTGACGAAGATAAGGACGGCAAAGCTTCATGAGAACTGTGCCTGCCACAATGGCGACAGCTACAGCTTTCGGTTGACCATGGCTGCATGCACTGAATACAATGATGCAGGATACGAGGTAAGTTCTCGAATGTCGCTGTTGAGACTTTGAAATCTGACTGGCTGTGTAGTGGGGCGGCGCCAAGTACGATACTCCATCTGGTCGTGTAAGTAATTCATTCTCTCGAGTCGCATATCATATTGACCTGGGACAGTGCGTTGGAGCATCTGGCGAAGATAAGATTGCTGGAGATCAGTGGGAGGATGCTTGCAGGAAGATTTCAAAGGAAGGTTTCGCGTGTGCTGATGGAGAAGGAAAATGCTATGCCAACTCTGATAGTGTCCGTGGCAGGTGCTAGAGGCTTGGAGAGCTGATAGGCCGTTTTGATGTAAAACAAGTAATGCTAAGATACAACCATCACCAGTATACCACTAAACTTCAAGCAATGGACCGAAAGCTTGGACTGTTTGACATAATCGGTACCTTACTTGTAACCAAGCCTTGTGGCGAAAGCTACTAGTCGATGGTGAAGATGGACTATTGTAGTAGCACTAAAATTGTTCATGAGATTGGATAAAGGAAGCGCGATGTCAGGATCTAAAAATCGTAGTCTTGATTTAATCTACCAAATCTTGACAACTAGGTCAGCGAAATATTGGCTGTGTGAAAACCAGAACAACATGTTCGCAGAGAAGAATCATAAACGCACTCGAGCATCGTACACTCGCATGCTCTTCAACCACAAGTCAAAGTTAAACCAGCCTTACAAAGACATAAGTCTTATCCCCTCTCGTCCATGAGTTCATCAAAGCTTAGAAAAAAGCAATGTTGAGACAAAACGCTGTCCTACTCCTGACAACAAGAGAAGGCCCACATTGAAAGGGGAAAAGCAGAAATTTGATCAGAATATGTCCTCCTCCTGATAGACCGGTCTATGACATGTTCCTCCTTAGTTGCTAGTAGCCTTGACGGCAGTGGCTAGTGTTGTGGCGGCAGACGGGGCTGCAGACTCAGTAGCCAACTCTTCCTTTGGGACAGGGACCTCTCGCCAGTTGCACGCAATTTCCCTCCATGTAGTCTTCCAGCAATCCATGTTCTCGCCGCAACCAAACTGATCCTCAGAAGCCTGCGTCAGGCAACGCTTATAGTCCTGGTGGCTGAACCTGAAATGACCACGTCTCCTGCCCCAGTCCATACAGAACTCTGTCATACCCGGGACGCTGGTGCCCCTGCATCCCTCGTTGGCATTGACGCGATAGGAACCAAAGTCGGTATAAAACATGCCATTCTCACTCTTGCAAGACCCAGCGGCACAATTAGTAATGACATCCAAACGGTCGGCAGCGACAGTCGCAGCCATTGCCGCAATGATAGTAGGAATATCCAGACGCATGATGAGGTGGAGGCTGAGCTTAGGATTTGGAGATAAGGGCTTGTGGTGTGTATTTGTGAGAGTAGGATGGATAATAAACCTATACAGGCTTGAGGAAAGTCAGATGTTTGATGAGTTGAGAATAAAGAAGTGGTGATGGATGTTGTCCTGAGTTCAAGTTGAGAGGAGACCAACTTGACTTTATACTTGAATAACTATACCTGTGTTCTTTGTTATTCAGCACAACTTGCGCTACCTCTTCCTACGCACCCTCCCCACTTGCCTTGGCAATTATGTTATTATTAAGAGGCGCAGTAACTTGTTCTTTGATTCCCTCAGAAATGGACGAGTGATGCTATCTAACAGTATCCATAGACCAGTCTCGACTGATTTCCAACATGCCATCGCCAGTGTATCTACCAATAGGACTGCAAGATACTACGTGAAAGGAGCTGGCCAGTAACACTGCGCCCAAACCCTTGTTTCCCGTAATTATAAGCTCAGGCTATCCTAGCTACCTTCTAGAAAGAGTATATAGTCCCCGTAATACTATGGAACGTTAAGCGGAATAAGGT
Source organism: Fusarium austroafricanum (assembly GCA_012932025.1). NCBI lineage: Eukaryota > Fungi > Ascomycota > Sordariomycetes > Hypocreales > Nectriaceae > Fusarium > Fusarium austroafricanum. Next base: position 39,529 of record JAADJG010000614.1, on the reverse strand, counting down.
TGGATCTGCATGCAAGATAAAATCTAGTCCTTCTCTCACCGTCACAATACCTTATCAGAACGCGTTATCTAAACGCTCATTAGCGCCTATCGCGGCAGTTGACTAGCTGCCAAAGATGTTCGGGGATTATTTATCGCTATCTTAACTATTGGCTGGCTAATACAGGCTACAAGCTGCTGCTTATACGGGCAACCTATTATCTTCTGTGGTTTTCTTGATTCGATTAAAAGTCCTTTAAAAATCCAGCGGTGCAATTTCCTCTGTTGAGGCTATTATCCGATAACCTCCTCAAGTCTATGTGGGGCAATCGGCCGCCACCCGAAGACAAGGAAAAGTACCCTGTCTGCGGCGTAGCTCGAGTTTTTCCCTGCAGAAATCTTCGGACGTTAAAAAAGTTACAGATTTAAATTGTCTGTTCAATCTAATCTGATCGCTTATCTAACTGACTATACCCATGGCTTGACCGCTGGACTCGGGATTATGCCTGCAACCTCTTTTGTTGTAACAGTTCCCACTTCCGTTGAGACGACACGGCCTCAAAAGCTATGACTCTCGTCAAAAGCCCTGCTGCCCGAATATCTTCGGAGAAGCCAAGACGTGGTGACGAAGACCCAAGTTAGCAGATAACGTCACCATGGCGGTAATTTTCTGTCTGGCTAGATTAGCGCCGCTACCTGATCGATCATCCGGCGGCAATGGTGTTCTATTTCGTGATTAGCATCTCCGTGTGCTCTTTATTAAGAAGGCTGAAGCATATCGTACCAGAGAGAATTAATAGAGGCAATATTTGTCGAAGTGGGTATGCCTCATATATATTATTAGAATAATATAGAAGCCAGATAGATATATGATGTTGTCACGCAGTATATTCTCTGATGTGTATCTCTTCAAGTATGTTTAAAAGTCATAAAGGTGTGTTATGAACTATACTCCAGATACTTGTGTTTTGCGAACTGACGAGAAAGAGAATGTGTATCGCGCACACAAAGGTAGAATTAAAGATAAGGGTTATTTCTGGAGGACTTGCTTGAAGCTATCGCTCTGGAACGCTACCCTAAACCCCTTGGGTTTAATCCCTCGGGAATAACCATGCTTTAGATAGAGTTGGATAGGACGCCGAGGTCGGAACCCACGGACGACCATACAGGGGGACCAACATGCTATACGAAGTAGCACATCATGTATAAATGTAGCTGCTCACAGGTTAAGACTTTAGGTGTCCTGTAGCTTGTTATCTAGACTTTGGTGGGCAGAATAGACTCTGAGCTCTGCATATAAATAAACAACACATACTTCCACATAATAAGGATTATACGTCCTGTAGACTGACCCCTAGACATCTGCTCTCTAGATTGGCATATATTTAAAATCAGATCTGTGAGAAGTCAAAGAGAACACGTTTAGTAAACGATTAGACTAAATTAACTAAATAATACATGTCACTGAAAGCGAAAGAAAGGCATGGGGTCTGCATTTACTTCTCTGGAGTTTTTACACAACATCTTAGTTTCTGGAGAGAGGTTGCCGCCAACTTCAGCATCAAATCATCCTATGTTTTTAGTTTATCGATCTAGACACCGCTTCCCACCGCCGCGTCATATCCAGACGGTCAATTGTTATGCAGCGTATCCGCGACCTAAAAAGCAAATTTAGCAATGAGTCGTTCCACGTAAGCTTGGCCTATATCTGACCAGGAGGTACTACATGAAGCTTTTTAACAGATTTCAATTTCTCCACGTATTGTTGAAGCGGAGCCCCACGGTCAATGCGCCTTGTTCAGACGATAGCGCTTTGGGCCTTTATCTTAGGATTGCCTTCTTTCAGCTAAGTCAACTTGCCTGTCCTTTCAAAGTCTCTATTGAGGCCTGGACTGCAATATTAATTCTCAACAGATTGAAAGACGAGGAGGGATGAATTTTAGAATACAAAATTTGCTTATGGGCGATCCTTTTTTAAATCGGGCGGTGTAATATTACAATAGCTTGGAGTAGCATTTAAACTTTGGCAATAGCACCAGAATGACGAGTACACCGCCACTACAACAATAAAGTTTCAGGGATTTGTTTACTTTTATAGTAATAGCCTGACATTGGCTGTGGGTCTAGCATATTAAATATACTTTCGGCATTTGAAACTCTAAACTCTGACACATGCAGTGCTACGCTTTATAATTCATCGTATAATAAGTATCCCTGATTAAGTCTCCACGATAAGGTATTTATACAGCAGTTTGTCCCAGAGTTGTTGACTCAAACACTTTGCACTTGAAACCTTACGCTAGTTCATCACTTTATCATCTACTATGCGTCCCTTTGAGATCCTCGCGCTCGTCGCTTCCCTTGCCCCTTTCGCCACTGCGCAATGCACTACACGAAGCACTGATTGCGTAAGTCACGATGACATACATACCTGATAGCACTTACTTACTACATCCTAGTCTCCTCGATCGGTCTGTGACCAGTTGTCTGGTCTCAATGTTTGCGGCACTCGGGAAACTTCCAGTAACTGTGGGAAGACCATCAACGGTGATTCTGGATCCATGACTGTAGGTTCTGTTCTTGAAATTATTTTCCAGTATTATGTGCTAATACTTTCAAGTGCACCTGCTGCAAGGTTTAGATGTGGGCTGTAGTGAGCAGATAGGATGGGTCACCTGTTCAGGTGCCCCAGGTTTCTATCAATCCTAATTAACTCTATGCTTGAAAGCTTTGCTGCCTAACTTGGATTCTGTTTAACCGATCCACCAACAATTTATTGCAGCGATAACTTGTTAGTTATCGTGAACTTGTGTCGCCCGAGGTAGGGCCACTATCAAGTCACTTGGAGAGATGCACTTTCTTAGTCAGAGTCGTATAGTCAATTGATATGTACCTAATCTTGACAACTATGTATTTGAAATAGAGATCTTCAAGGAAGCTTGTTTGGTTTAGATGCTCTTGAAAACAGAAAGACTCGACAGAGCAGTACCAGGCCACGAGAACAAAGTGTTCGAAGGGCATGACGAGCCAAGAGCCTGGTTGTTCATCCAAGCAGGCTCCCAGTAGTACAGACCAGCCCCGCCTCTAACCTTGCTAACAATGCTAGCAACCTTCTTGATGAACTGGGTCTGACCATCAGCAGAGAAGGGGATGTTCCTCATATCGCTTGGGAACTGATATTGGGGCGAAGGGCAAGAGGTTGGCCAGTCAAGTTCGCTGACGAAGATTTGCTTTCCCCATTTGTTGGCCATGTTTGTGAGTGAATTCTCAAGTGCAGAGAAGGTAGCTCCTGATCCGTAGAAGGGGTAGAAAGATACACCCATGGCGTCAAAAGCACCAAGGGTAAGGCCCTTCTGGTTGAGGACTTGAGTATAGAAGTACTCCTGGGTACCCCAGTCCCAACCCTTGTCAAGGTGAATCATGATCTTGGGCTTTGAACTGAGAGAAGAGTCCTTGATACCGTATGCCGCAGAGTTGAGAAGTCGTCCGATGTTGTAGTATGACTTTGTGGAACCGGTGGGGAAGAGAAGACCAGCAGTGATCTCGTTGCCGATGGAGATAATCGCGGGAGGAACACCAGCAGACTGGAAAGCGTTGGAGACCTGCTGAGTGTAGTTGTAAAGCCTCCAAGACAGATCATCGATGCCCTGAGGCCAACCAGATGGAATTCTCTGGTGACCGGGATCAGCCCATGTATCGCTGAAGTGCAGCGTCAAGTACACGCTCAGGCCCGCGGCTTTGGCACGCTTGGCGAGCTTGAGGTTATAGTCGAGGTTGTAGTCGCCGTTGGACGGGTTAACCCAGACACGTTGGCGGACTGAGTTGACGCCATTCGCAGCAAGGATCTTCTCCAAAGGCTGAGTCTGGCCGTTGGCGGTGTACTTAATGCCCTTCTGCTCCTCAAGCAGAACAGAGGACCAGTCGACGCCCTTGTAGGTCAAGGCCAACGCGACCGAGCAGTACGAGAGAAAAGCCAAGAAGCGGAAAAGAGCCATCTTGATAATCTTGGATATATCGCGATGAACGTTCAAGATTCCTTTTTTTGCTTGTGGGATGGTGTTCTTTTAAGTAGAAACTCAAATCCTAGCGAAGAGTCGGTGATTATGCACGGATTATGGATTTCCCTCCAATCATGGTTGGTCAAGAGGACGAAAAACTCGTGTTTCACCAATTATTCCGACATGGGTCTAGCGACCCTTAATTCTGGATGAAACCTCAGCTGCGCAAAATCGGAAGATAACTACCGTAATCGGCTGTAGGGAAACGGAGCTAGAACTACCGGCTCCGTGGATGGGCATACTTCAATAGGACACGTGCATTTGTTTTTTGTATGCGCCAGGGCTTCATTGGCGGAGTCAAACCATTACTAGTATATACTAACCGGTCGAATAGGAATACGTCAACGGATCTCCGTAACTATGTTACTAAGAAAAGAATACATTAGGTTGGTGATCGCTAGTAGGCGAACTCACAGTCGTCTCGGGACACTGATGTAGTCGGCTCTGGTCACCTTGCCCTGTTGTCAGCGGTTACCCAATGGATAAATCATGTCTTATTGCATGTTAGATGCAATAAGTGGTGTGGAATAATGTTAATCGACCGAACTGAAATCTCTGCGCGTTAATGGCGGAGAAGTGTATCTGTTGCCGTGTGCAGAATGTTAAGAGCCTGGTGGTATGTACCCATGAAAAAAGGGTTTCTAAATAAAGAGCAAATGGAAAATTACAAGACCAACTTGCCCGACTGTCCGATATATAGAAAAAGTCAATAACGTCATCAGTCGTACAATACTTGCACTTTCATTAGTAAACAGCCTGTACTTTCACCGTATCTGAAAGTCCCGCGAAGCCTCCAAAGCCCCATTCAGAATTTCTACATATCCATAGGCCAAAATTGCATTGCACTAATCTAGATCAAGATCTATTAAGCGAGTATCACAACTCGAAACCGCCCTGCCCTGAGCCACTCCTTAGTAATGTTACATATGCATAAGACTTGTCAGTTGGTTGGACTGTATAGATACTGTGTGGTATCCTGGCTGGGATTTGGATGGGTTATTTCCTTGTGTGCAAGCTGGACTTTCACACAGTTACTATTAGTAAATATTAAGGAGTCAGGTTGGTGGGTTTGTAAAGGCTCAACGTATTTGTGATGCACTTGGCACGGTTTCCAACTAGGACGCCTACAGTATCAGTAAGGGGACTGCATGATAGATAACATCCCGTCTGTGTGACCTTGACCAATCTCTCCAATCAGCCATACTGTTAATCATATTAGCATATAATATCGCGTAAGCCACCAGGCCAAAGCATCCAAAGACGATGACCCCGTTATCTAGGTAGATAACAGTGACATTCGGTCTAGGCTACGTAACAACATATGGGCGCCCCTTACTTGCTTATATCTGTGCAACGCCCGCCAACCTGTTTCTCGTTCGTTGTACGCTTCTCAATCCTTCCAAACTCAGGCGGCGTTTCCAGAAAAACCACTCACGATTTACATACTTGCCAGCAATGGCGGCCGCCGGCTCATCTTCACTGCAATTCCCAAATCTTTGCGATCGCTGTGCATGCCTCCGACTCGATGAGAAAACGGTAAAGGACTTCCTATCAACAAAGCCCACGGACGGTGAAGTGAACCAGGAGCAAGAACTTGATCTCAAATGGAAACTTGAAATCTATTGCCTGGACCTTGAGATTCTGAAGGAAATAGACAAAGGATACGACTTCTTCAAATTTCTCGACGACTTCATATTTGATTGGATGCTCCCCGATATAGAATTTTGTTCCCTGTCGCTGCATTATGTGTTTCGCCTTGGTGAGACCAAAGAGTATGGCCTGAGAGGTCTCAGGATCAAGACCAGATTTGGTAGAGACCAGGGATCACGAGAACCCCCTGTGGAACACCAAATTAATTGTCCTATCACGGCAGCAACAGATTCCGACCAGGAGACGCCTCTGAGGCTCCAATCACCTCTATCTCATATCAATAAGGAGACTGTACTCTGGATGAAATCACACTTGTTTAAATGTCAATTGGGTCATGAACATGTCCTTCCAGAGAAATCATTCATTCCAGATCGACTCATTGACGTCACGAAAAACCGTCTACAACTGGTTCTTACCAAAGACTCCAGACCTCTGGAAACGAGATATCTTGCCCTCACGTACTGCTGGGGCCCTCAGCCCCACGCAGATAAGCAGCTCAAGACGACAAGCTCTAATTTGTCCATGCACCTACAGGAAATTCCTGAGGTTTCTTTGCCACAAACCATCAAGGACGCTGTGGTTGTAGCGAAAAAGTTGTCGGTCCCATTTCTCTGGGTGGATGCTCTGTGCATTCTTCAGGAGCAGGGATCTGATTGGGATGAGCAATGTGCTGTGATGGGAAAGATTTATGGCAGCGCCTACGCAACAATTGCAGCTGCATCCTCTCAAAACTGCGAGGAGGGTTTTATCAAAAGAACAGATAGATTGGTCCTTCCCTTTGTGTCTAACACCAAAGACAATTATGCCTTTGGTATATACTCTTCCCTCTACGAAGCGGAAGGATTCGCAGACCTACCTTGTAGCCCTTGGTATGAGAGAGGCTGGACCTTTCAAGAGCGGTATGCATCCACCCGGATGCTGATGTTTTCAAGAAGAAACGTCCATTTCAAGTGCAGATCGCTCGAAGAATCGATGGGAAGGCAGTTGTCTACAACTAATACACTCGAAGCCATTCATATGGTTGACCGCGGAACGTTCGAACGAGGCAACTCAAAAATCCTCTATAGGGATTGGGTCGAAGTATTAGGCTGGGTTATTCATGCCTCGCTAAAATTGACTGACGAAACAGACTTCTTTCCTGCAATAGCTGGTATCGCAGCGCTATTCGGGGCTGCCTTGAAGGATAAATATGTGGCTGGCCTTTGGGAGAGCGATATTCATCGGTGTCTCTGCTGGGGTCGGTGGGATACCGCGACATTTCGATATCAAGAGCTTCTCGAGAGGCTCAAGAAACGTTCTCCATACATTGCCCCCTCCTGGAGCTGGGCATCTCAACCTTGCGGCATCTCTTTCCCTCTATACCATTCACTTCTTTGGGAGGGTTGTAGAGCCAAGTATCGTCATCTAACCATTGACATTACACTGCGTGGCAAATCTGGCTTTGGCAAGCTAGAAGGTGGTGTGCTTACAATCAACTCCAAAGTGTATGTGGGATCCCGGAGTATAGAAAAACACCCAGATGACACTGATAATCCATTCGAAAATAAGCTTTTGCTTCGAGGCCAATATTTCGCTGACATTCAACCTGATTTCCCTGCGGATGATCTCTTCGAAGTAGCCGAAAACGGCACCATCGGCATTCCTGCAAAACCCATCAGTTTCCTGCTAATTGGCAGCACGACCCAACGTCGTACGAATGGAGACCCCTCTTCGTCTAGCTCATCAGATAACCTTGCGGTTGGACTTGATGACAAGGCTGCTCGCGCTACCAACTTTCTGCAGGGGGGCGAAACGAGTAATATCGCGTCGGAGCCACATGAAAATGATGACAAGGCGGCTTATGGTCTTATTATTCATCCAACAGGAGAGCCTGATGAGTATTATCGGGTTGGAGCATTCCTTTCGAAGCCGTTGGGAGAGGGGGGGCTGCGATTGTTTCGGTATCTCGACCGCGAAACAGTGAAACTTGTGTAAATAGTAGTCTTTTTTTATTTTTATTTTTATTTTTATTTTTTTATTTTTTTTTATACATTCGTCTCAGTAACCGTCCAGTTGAAATAAAATAAAGCCAGTTATCAGTTTATAAATCTCCGCCCGCGGAATTTATTTACAAGGAACCTGCCTTGCTTTTAACTAGTCTAACCTCAAGTGTTATAATAGGGTTCTTTCGCTTCTCTAATCTTTAGTCTTCGCCTCATTGAGGCATGAAACAAAGATGCAATCTTCCACCAGGAAACCAATCAATAGTCAGCGGAGCCTAACAGCTCTCAGCGCGGAAATTGGTCAACTGAGCCGTCCTCCCCCGTTCTCTTACACCATGAAGTATATTGTTCACACGAACAAGCATCTTATCGTACCTTACACCCGTCAAGTCAATCTTGCTATGATAATAATAAAGCCGAGGAAGACTTTGAACCTTCTGAACAAAGGATGACAGTAGATCGGAAGGAAGAGGACGTTGGGTGAAGACTTCGTATGATTCTCCCTTATCAGTGGTGAAGAGTTGAATTCCCCTTTCCACTCTCTGGAGCCAGGTCAATCCTTTCTCCTCCGGACAGTCCTTAACCCATGGATACATGTGTAATGGGCCACGAAAATTCCGTGCAATATGAATATCAGTTCCCTGATGCCAAAGTTCGATATCATGAATGCCAGCGAGGGTGATGTTATAGTGGGAGTAGAGAGCCTCTGAGCTATTTCTGACGCCAAATAAGACCTTGATGATATCTTCAGCTTCTAGAATATGTTTCAAGCTTCGGCCACTTTTGCCTTGAGTTGAGAAACATTTCTCACCCAGGGTGTAGACATCGAGTACGTAAGTATGGCGAATGGAACGATCGTAAAGTAGCATGATGGGGATTGTCCCATGGCGAGGAGGCTTCAAGCCTTCAAGACTGATATAAACAAAAGGACAAGTCAAAGGTCGAAGATGAATTTTGGAATGCAGATCGGTATGAAAAATATGAAGCGAGTCAATGAGATTGGATATAGCGGCTTCATCGCTAATCCAGGTGACTCTCGGGGTTTCGGTAGACAGCTGCTTGTCAGCCTGCTGGCTTTCAGCCGTGTTTTCGTCAGCCTGAGCAGTTTCGAGCCTGGGATTGCCAAGCTTCTTCGAGGTGGATTCCGTGGATGACATGGCGTATGGATGGAATGTTAGCAACTGCTAGAATATCTAGTCAAGTATCGAAGGCAAAGGGGAAGAGGAACAAAAAGGGGAACAAAAAGGGAAACAAGAAAAGGGAAAAAAGGGGGAATAAGAAGGGAACGAAGAAGTGGGAAAGAAAAGAAGAAGGATAAGGTCGTTAGAAGAAGAAGAGAAAAAAAGAAGAGAATGGAGGTTGGGTTATCAGAACTTCGACAAGATGTAAAATATGCGAGAAATTGATGGTAGGTGTAAATGTCTTAGTATGTGCTGGTGGTGTGTAAATAATTGTTGAGCACAAAGGTTTCTTTTTCCAATAAAATGTTTAAGATGGGGCTAGAAGAAACAGGAGTAAGGAGGCGCTATGTTATTTATAGACAACTGCAAGTTAAAGTCATTAGAAGAAAAAAAGATTCGGCAATTAAGCTTTTCTGTACAGGTTGGGTGTTTTCAACAAAGAACAAGAAAGGCATGAGAAAGTTCAGGTATGTAGGCATAGAAATTTAAACATAGAAACAAAGCGTTGTGTTAATTTGGTCTAGCCGATAGCATTGAAATAAAAGACTGATTGGATGCCCAAAGACATGAATACAAAGGTCCTTTTATTAAAACGCGGCCTTTGAGAAGATGTGTTCTGTTGAACTGACGTTATCCTGTACAGATGATCTTCTAGTCTTAGATAAGCGGCTCGTTCTGACTAAACGAGGCTCAAAGGGCCTCTCAACTAGTCACATGACTCAGCAGTCCTCAAATAGGATTAAGGCAAAAAGTATCTGCCTAAAAGAGGGGTCAGAGACTGTAAAAGACTGAAGAATAGAGACTATAAAGTCTTCAAAGATAGAAGGATATATAATAGAGATAGGAGGATTATAGGCAGTGGAATCAGTCTTTATAAAAAGCTAATTAACTAACTAGTCTCCTGAACTAAACCTGTGGTACCTGAAGATCGACCTAAAAATTTACATTAAAACAAAACGTCTACTAATGCCAGAAAGAATTACACGCTCTATCGTCTAGAAACAATATTCCCACTCTCGCCAAGTACAATCAGCCGACGAGACGGCATAAAAAGCTAAAGCCAGACCTCTTGGCATCTCCAATCCACAGCAGAGTATCCATGCTGGGCAAATTACAGATATCGGGGTTCGTCTTCATCTCTGCAATGAATCGTTGCCAGTTCATTCTCTGTGCACCGGTGTGGAATATGCTCGCTACCTTGGAGGTAGGATCGGATTCCCGAGTAAAAATGGATTTGCAGACGTCATTCACGACGGTCGAGATGGGTAGTATATCGGCCCAACCTGCGAGCCCTTCCATGGTCGGGCGCACGCCCAGCTTGACTGCGATGTCAGCCAACTCGTTGACCATCTGATCAGGCTCGGGCTGGGCAAGCGTCGCCTCGGGTCCGTGGTCAGGCGTCGGCATAGGGTATGCAGAGTAACAGGTAGCTGGAATTTTCGGCCATCCGCAAGAGGAAGCTATCCGCCGCCCATTTGGAAGCCACGTAGCCATCAGTGCCGTCCTCGGGGGGCTGGCAGCGATACTCGTCCGCTTTCTCGACGTAAATGTCGTGGCCCTCGCGCTCACCGCTGTAGTTGCGCTTAGAACCGGAGGAGAAGAAGTGCACAGGCACGCGGCGTGGCAGAGCGATCTTGGCCAGCTCCTTGACGGACTCGAGGTTGACAGGTCTGAGGACTTCATAGTCATCCCAGAAGGCGCGGTTGGCGCCGATGTGGAGGATCACGTCGCTGTTGGATGAGAGGAATGACATGTCGCGCTTGGACAAGGTGAGATTGGGTTGAGATAAGTCAGCCGCAAAAACCTCGACCTTGGCCGAAGCTGCTACCAATGCTTCTGTATCAGTCTCAGGGCGGACGAGGCAAAATAGTTTCTCAACCTTGTCGGATGCGGGCAAGCTGGGGAACGAGGAAACGGCCGACGTAGCCAGTGGCACCCGTCATCAATATCCTCAATCTGGATCCTGACCTAGGACGAGGCTGTGCAAGTGCCTCTTCGAGAGGGAAATCGCTCTCTCAGCTTTGGGGAATCGAAGTTTCTTTAGTCCAATCGATTCTTGACGACATGTTGGCTCTGACGATTGACACCATGTCCCGCAACTTGGACGCAATCATGAGTTCGTTTAGCCTAGGGGAGGCCTGAAAGTTCTTCTTGATGAGACGCTGCAGCTGTACCAGCAGAAGAGAGCTACCGCCGACGTGAAAGAAGTCGGACTCATGGTCAATATCATGGCCGGCCGACATGGGGATAATGTCTTTCCACATCTGCCGGAGCTTGAATTCGATCGAGTCCAGCTCGCGAGACGAATAAGGGACTCCATCAACTACCGCACTCTGGTCACCGCTGCCTATGTCAACGGGCATCTGGGCGACGGCCTTGCGGTCAATCTTATGGTGCGCAGTCAGTGGAAGCGTGTCAACGGGGACAATAATTGACGGGCGCATATAATTGGGCAAGGACAGAGTGGCCTGCAGGCCTCTTAAGAAGTCCTGGCGACTAGGCTCTGGGTAGTGTCGGGAGAAGACGACATGAGCCGCCAGGAACTTTTCCTGGGCTTCCCTGAGAGTGACGATAGCATGAGATATAACACCGTTGGAGGCCTCGATGACGGCGTCTTCGACCTCTCCAATCTCGATGCGGAACCCCCGAAGCTTGATCTGCGTGTCGCCCTCGATACGGCCCTCTACATAAAGCGAGCCGTTGGGACAGAAGTGGCCGCGATCACCAGTGCGGTACATTGTATTCCAGCTATTGCGAGTAAAGCTGTCGTCATGAGGGTTCGGGACGAACTTGGCCTTGGTAGCGGCGTCGAGGCCCAGGTAGCCTGCAGTGACGGCACCACCACCGATAACAATCTCGCCTGGAACACTAGGAGGCTGGATATTTCCTCGGTTGTCCATGACGTAGATGGAATAATTGGGCGCTGCCTTTCCGGCCAGAAGAGGACCAAGTCCAGCAGCATCAAGGGGAATCTGACCACCAGTTACAGCGCTAATGGTTGTCTCGCAAGGGCCGTAGTTGTTGACCACTCGTAGGTTTGGCAGCTTGAGAGCCTTAAACTCGGACACTAACTGCTCGCTCACAGGCTCACCACCCAGAAGCGTCGCTCTCCACTGCTTGCATTTGCCCAGCTGCTCGCGGTTGAACTTGAACCACATCTCAAACTCGGAGGGGTGCCCGAGGCATGGGTGATGCCCTCGTCGAGCATCATCTGTGCCATCTCAGCTGGATCTCCTCGCTTCTCTGACGGGGCAATGCAGAGACAACCACCTGTACAGAGGGCAAGGATCGTCTGGCAGATGGAAAAGTCGAAACTGAGCGGGGCCTGCTGCAGCACTCTTTCCAGTTCACCGCCACCAAATGATGCCGAATACCCTTCGTTGTGGACAGCCAAGTTTGAGTGTCTGACCATGATGCCTTTAGGCTTGGCCGTCGATCCGCTGGTAAAGAGTATAGCGGCTATTCCTTCGGGCTTGGCGACTGTCTTGACCTTACCAAGACCCTCATCTGCTTTGATGTCGCGGACATCAATTCTCAAGACGTCGTCCGCACCGAGTTCTGGGATGACATCGGCAGTTGTGCCGTCTGAGAGGAGAAGCTTAGGCTTGGTGGTAGTGACAGCAGTTTGCAGGCGATGAATCGAGTTCTGCAGGTCCATAGGCAGATAGGTGGCGCCGATGCGGAATACCGCGAACATGGAGCAGGCCCATTCCGCAGCGGGTTCCTGAAAGACACCAACGACATCTCCCTCGCCAACTCCAGCAGCCAATAGGGCATGGGCGATGCTATTGATCCTGGCATCCATCTCATCGTAGGCGAGGCTGCGGTCTCCGCCGTCTCTTAGCGCAATTTCTGAGCCGTGATCTGCAATCACTTGGTCGATCCGATGAGGGATAGTCTGGGGCCACTGCAACGCCTGATCTGGCCCCTTTCCAAGCCGCAGAGCTGTCGATATGTCTTGCGCAGGCCATGTGGTTGGTGCGCCTATGAAAAGGTCCTTGGTAGCATCGGCGGTGAAGGCTTGGAGGAGGTGGACGTATGTTCTCAGCAAAAGGTCGGTGTTCTCTTGAGAGTAGAGCGACTTTTGCAGTTGCATAGTGAGAAGGGTGTTCCCATCATTGTTCTCCAGAATATCGAGGGAAATATCGTAGCCAGTTCGTGGATGGTGCCAAGAATGAGCTTCTGCTTTGAAGCCGGCAAAGGTAGCTCGTTCCTGTGTGCCTTGGCGATAGTCCATAAAGACTTGGAAGATGGGAGCGGCAGTTCCGCTGCGGTCGATGCCAAGTTCTGTAAGAAGAACGTCGAGAGGGACCGCCGAATGTTCCAGGCTGGAGTAGACCTTGTTCCTGGCAGACTTGATAGCGGTGCTGAACTTGGACTTGGGCGATGGCCTGTCGAAGCGAACAGTCACGAGGTTGAGGAACATGCCCACCGTGGAGGCAAAGTCCAGCATGGAGCGGTTGGCATCGCCCATGCTAATCAAAATCTGATTGGTGTCGGGCAGTAGCCTGAAGAGTAGTGATTGGAGTACGGCCATATAAAGATGGAAGTTAGTGCTTTCGTTAGCCCGGGCCATCTGCTTGATACGAGAAGTGGTGGCAGAGTTGAGTCGGATGTCGCATCTATGTCAGCCATACGAGTCTTGGGGCTTTCGAGACTTGACAATGGAAAACGGCAGCAGAGGAATTGGCTGTACGTCACGCGGGATCATGTTGTGTATTTCCCAGGCAGCTCTCAATACGGGCCTCAGATCGAACTGTCACATAGTGTTTTATACGTGGATGGCCTTTCCTGTCCGCAAGCTGATTTCTCTAAAACGTCGGTAGCATGGTCAAGGCAGCTGGCGGATGCGACGTGGGAGGACGCGAGTTGTGATTTCCACAACAATGGCTTTCAGGCTTTTGGTTATGTCATTTATAGTTCCGATGAAGAGGAGTATACTGACGATAATCTTGCATCCAGGTCGATTGCATTCGAGTTAACACCTAGTGTTCTCGAGACCGCCCAGTCACCCTTCTCCATATTGGCTGCTTGGAGTTCGAACGGGACTTCAGAAACAAACGGTGTCGAGTCTCTGAAAGGTAGACGAACTGTTTCTTTCTCTTTGGTATATGATCCATCAACATACGACAAAGATCAGAAGACAGAAAGCCGTCCCACAGTCCGATGTGGCAACCTTTTGCTTCCTACCGAGGGGAACCGTTATGTCTATGCTAAACTGGCTTTGAAGGAGTATGAACAAGTGCAGACCAAGCTTTACGAGACAGCCCGGGCCGAGAATCCTCAGATTTTCAAACCACTTGATTCTCAGCTATATAAGCACACTGTTCGATATGATGCACGACAGATTTAGCATCACAAGTTTGCACTACCCCAAGCTCAGCTACTGATAGAAGCATCAGACGAGTTTCCACTATGGAAGGAGGCCAACTTGAGCGGCTACTTAGATCTCGAACCTCCTTTGAAGAACCTTCATTATACGAATCTCGGATTTGATGCGGAATTTGTTATTTCTCAGATCTTCAAGACAATTGAGGTTCAGAAAAGCCTCCCGGATGCTAGCGGGCTCATGTCTTTCTCCGGCCTTGCAAGGTCTTACGCATCAATGGCTGAAGGCAATGAGGGCGATGCGCATGTCATTTTTGGAACATACGTAAAACCTACAACTCTGACACTAGCATCAGCTTCAAAGAAAGCAATTTCTTCGGCTCTATCGTGATAGATGAGCGTCTGCAGTGCTCATCAATCGCCACATCCTCTCGCTAAGGTCATGGCGGTCGCAGATGTACCGACGGACAGAGAAGATTGTATCGCTGCGCTAGGTTACCTTGCGTTGGATCTGTCAGCGGTCAATGCAAGTGCCCAGACTACCATGGCCAACATCATGCAGTGTCACATGAGGGGCGATGACCGAAAGCTTTTCTTCGGCAGCGTTGACCGCCCCGTTGGCCTGCCAGCAGAGCTGACGACGACGATGCAGAGCACCCCTGAGGCCGCATGGATCCGAGATACTTATGCAAGAGCATATATCTGCCATGTCATGAATCAGCAAGAGGAGAGGCTCCGAGACGAGTACAAGTTCACTGCGCAGGAAAAGAAGAAATCAGGTACTTCTGGAACGGCAAAGGGCCGAACTGCCTCTCTAAGTCGCCCATCTACCACAAACTGGAGCGCGCTATTTCTCGATTCGAGATACGCAAGCGGCACGAGGTCACCGGAACAATCTTCAGAGAGGGATCCGGAGTTAGCTATTCCAATGATTTGTATCGTCGATGGAGCGGTGATTTCCAGATTGGCTCCCTGCTCGTCGTCAATCCTGTTACGGGAATCACTCTCTTGAGCAAGATCTGCACCATCATGGACGCTCTTGATGATGGAGCGAAGATTGAGAGACAGATTTCTGAAGAAGTCAATAAAGAGGCAACAATGTCCGACACAAACTCCAACCATCTGGTAGTAGCGGCCATAGCAGACCAGAAAGGATCAATATGGTTGGCGCTGTCTCTTACTTTGGGGCCAGCTATGCTACCGTCACGGCCGTGGGCACACTTGCAGTCGCAACAGCGTCCCTCTTCGCTGCAATTTCCATGGTCGTTGCTATGTATGTTTCCCGAGTTCAACACCTTATTCGCCCTAAGCCAATTTGCTAACATCGTCAATCTCAGTCTCTCCATCGCCGTTCTCGTGGCATGGTTCATTATCAAGATGAAGAATCCTCCCCCACAGGCTCCAAGCGCACTAGAAATTTGGATGCAAGACCATGGCAAGCCTTAGGCAACTGGACATGCGGCGCCCCCAGACCCTGTCCGAGCATCTTTATTCCCGACCATTTTAGAGTATTCTCAGGACCTCCAAAATATCACCGCAATCTTTGCTAGCAGCCAGCAAGGCCTGAACGTGGACCTTGACAGCATTACTTTGAAGTTTACCAGCGGTCCGGATTCGGGGTCTTTTTTCAACGAACAAAAGAACTATATCGACTCCAGTGAATCGAAAGCGGGATGCGTCAGTGTTGAAGGGCTGCCGTCAGAATGCATCATGACTGTATCGAATGCTCCGAGCACTATTACTGAGAGGTACACAAACACATCGGTCTTTATCAGCCGAGCCTGGTAGGCTGGAGACGCCATACAGTCTTTTAGATTGCCTTATGACAAGGCGATCAAGATTACTGCTTTTGGGGTTGTTAAAGATGAAAATGGTTCACGGTGTACGATGTCATGGGACGTGTTCGCAAGCGATGGCGATATAACGGAGGGCCAGATATGGGCCTACAGAAAGCCTTCCTGGCATTGGCTATGATAGTAAACGCGCAGGTGCTTCGTATGGAATATACCTTGGTTGCCGAAACTTAGTTGTGATATTCTGAATTGTGGCTTATCGTCGCATCGCCAAGGGATCAATCAGGAGACGAACAATGCCAAACAGCTCTGGACCACGCCACAATATGCTTATTTCTCGCTAGCTCTTACTATGAACCAAGATGGGATTGCTGAATGTGACACATTTCATGCAAATGGGAAAGGAGGCTAAAGCCGAGTCTGACGGGCTGGAGAGGAGGCGTAATTAGGCGGGAAGATTAGCTTTCGCCACCACAGAGCAGCAGCCAAATGGCAACTGGTGGCTAGCTGAAGTATTTGCGTGATCAGGTCGGATTGAAGATAGGCCAAATTACAAACAGACAAGGTCCTACCGATGTGAATGACCACCCAATGCGTAGTTGAGATACTATACTGTATCTGAATAGCTGGTCAGCAGGCCTTGCTTTTCTGCATGGCCTTGCAGGTTTAATGAGCAGAGGTAACGCCAGAAACTATCCATTTATCTTGAAATCTAGCTTTATTATAACAACGAAGCGAGCTAGAATATGTAATAATGATGTTGGTTGAGCCATGGCACATGACAAGTACAGAGCCAAGGTAAATTAACGCGTCGTGCCCATTAACTTCCACTCTCGCGAATCACTTTACCAACTCGGGTACCTCTAGACCAAGCCATATATGACGGCGAATCGTGAACTACTCACTCAGCCTCCGAAGGAAGAAACGCTCCACCAACAACTTTAGATGTATTTATCCCTCAGCCGCACTCTCATTCATCTGCCCGCATTCTTCCCCCATTTCTCTCACCTTCTGCCAAACAACTATACCGTAAACCAGGAAGAGACGCGCAAGAATGGATAAAAGTCAAAAGTCGCAGGATGGCCCAACTGCTACCATTCAACCGTTGTTGGAAACCTCACCACACACGCTTCCCTCTAGGAATCTTGCATTCGAGCTGGGAGTACCGATTGAGGTCTCTTCCAGTAAGAAAAAAGCCCATAATGCCTCTTTCTTCCTTCATCACTGGAAAGTGGAAATCCTGGCCTTGCTTCTAAGCTTGGTATCCTTTCTCGCCATGACCGTCCTCCTTTTCAAGTCTGACGAACAGCCAATATCGAAGTGGACAAACTTGCCAATTACCCTCAATGCGCTTGTTTCTATCCTGGCAGGAATAGCAAAGGCTTCCCTTGCCTTTGTAATTAGCATGTGCTTTTCGCAGGGCAAGTGGAACTGGTTAAGCCAATCCCCACAACCACTTATCGATTTTGACCGTTTCGATGCTGCAAGTCGAGGTGCTTCAGGGAACTTGCGTGTCATAAAATCATGCATTCGTCGACCGTAGGTACATATACAGTCATCCTTCTTCGTGCATTATAATCAAATTTATTCCTTGTTGGTCCATTATTCATCGCTAAATAAGTAACTGATCAATTAATTTCATAGACACTGGATTGCTTTGGGAGCACTGTCAGCCATAGCGCTACTAGCCTTTGAGCCCTTCACCCAGGCCATCCTATCTTTCCAGAGCCGACCCGTGATCCTCAAACCCGAAGAATACGTAGAAATGGCTCGAGCAAACAACCAATCAATAAGCCCTGTCCCCAGTATTGGCCAGTCCACTCGATTGGATGCTGGGTCTTGGATTGGGTTCGGAGGCGGAGAGAATGCATTTTTAACCGTAGGCTTTCCTGGCCCTAACAACAACACATACGCCTATGGGTCAGATTTGTCGGCATCTAATGTGCAAGATGATATGGGGATGAAAGCAGCTCTGTGGAACGGGTTTTCATCTCTAGTCACAACTCAGAACCTCTGGCCAGCTTTTACATGCGCCTCTGGCAACTGTTCTTGGACCAACTTTGCATCCATTGCAGTCTGCCACAAATGCCAAGATATATCTCAACACGTCATCACGACATCTGGGGGCAATAGGATACCTGACATCTATATGCCCCCGACATGGGGACGTGGCGCTCGTCCCAGCATTAGCAACCAAGCGCCAGCTGCAAACTACTACCAAAGGCTGCAAAATCTTACATATACGAAGCACGAGATCCCTGATATGAATCTCAACTTATCCAACTACAACGGAAAGGCAAAATGCACTTCGCAGAATGACAATTGCCCAGATACATACCTATCACTACGAGTCACTACGAATCCAGGGCAGACATTCAAGTCCAAGGATCTCAACACGATGATCGTCGCCATCCAGTACCTGGCCGCTAACGAAAGCTGGAAGGAGAACAGAACAATATGGGAAAAGACTCAAATTACTAGTCAAGAGTGTTCTCTATTCTTTTGTGTCAATGAGTATGACGATGTGCTATCACAAGGTGTCTTGGACGAAAGGATCACCAACCCGTGGAGAGATAGAACCACAGGCTCCTACTCAAGTAGTGGCCCGGACAGTGGCAATGTTGCAAAATTTTTCAAGTACGCCAATTTCAGCCTCGACATGGGCAATGCGCTAGTCAAGCTATCGGATCTTCAGATAAAGATACCAGATGAATACTTTGACAAGTCAAGTCTACCAACACAGACATTCAATATTACACAGACTACCATTCTTTCACTCCTAGGCGTTCTTAACGAGGGCTTCTGGGGCTTCAACGCACAAGACTCATACGCGTCTTCTTCTCCAGCAAGGTGGATTTATCCGGCAATGGGGAGCAAACGACCTCCGGGCTTTGTCGTCGGGCTTGGAGAATCTAACAACACAGTCACAACCATGAAGAATGTAGCCGAGAGCTTGACAAAATGGATAAGGGATTATGACCTTGAGAAAAATCCGAAGAAAGGATCTGCTACAGCCACAATCATCATCATACGTGTGCAGTGGTACTTTTTTATTTTTCCTGCTATTGCCTTTTGCATAGGAATGGCCTTTACTTTTCTGTGTATATGGGAGATAAGGCGCTTGGGAAGGCCGGCGTTGAAGGATAGTATCTTGTCAACACTGGCGTGTGCTCCCGGGGAGGACCTAAGATTAAGACTCAAAGCGGCGGCGGTAGCTGGAAGTTTACAGGAACTAGGGAAAGAGGTTCTGGTGATTTGGGACAAAGATGAGGGTATCGGACAGTTGAAACAGTGGGAAGACGTTTAATTGCATTGCTTAGATAAAGATAGCAGAGTACTTGGTGCCTTGCATCAAATATGGAATGCTTTGGGAGACGAAGAGGTGTACTCTAGATTGGCCTGGTCCAGCCGTCAATCTATGACCTTTTCTCGTATTCGTTCCTTTTTATTTCGTTATGACATAAAGGTAAATGTAATTTCGAAGGGCCAGCTATAATATATAAAGATTAGAGCTTTGGTTCTGGCTCTCTATTAGGTCTCTAAGTCAGCTTGCCCTACTATAGCTAATGGCTGTTGCTCTTACCTGAAATTGTTCTTCATCTCTCTGAGTTTTTCCAAAACCTTGATGGGATCTGTCTCTGCTACTGTTCTTTGAATATCGGGATTCTAATTTATTAGCACTAGGCTGTAATGTCGCTTTTTGTAGAACTTACATCAAGATTCATAAAGATATTGTGCTGCTAAAGAGCAAAATCTCGTTAGTATTACTACTGAAGCCTTCGGATATCATATGAATAAACCTTTTCGTCTCTAATCGTATATTTACCGACTGTTACCGTGTTTGCCTCAGCGAAACTCAAGAGGTTCTGAACCGGCTCGCTTTGCCAAACCGAGCAGGCAAATTTCGCATTGCTTCTAGCATACTCATGACCAGGCTGCTACTGTAAGCTGTTGAGCTAACAATCCTAAAGAAAGATCAACACTTACAAAAACAACAGTATCGTTTGGAAGTGCAGCAAGGCGTGTATTCAACGCTAAATGCATCTCTTCTGCAGTACCCTCGAAGAATCTCCCGCAACCTTGATGTGTATGTTAGTAAACCTTTCTATCTTGAGATTCTCTCATGTTATGTACCTCCAGTAAACAAAGTGTCGCCCGTGAAAACTGCCTTCTGATCTCCATCTTGGAATAAAAAGCAGATACTGTCTTGGGTATGGCAAGGGGTGTGTAAACTCGTCACCGTAATGTTACCCAGCTTGAATGTCTCACCGTGTGCTGGTGTTTTAGTAACGCCTTCACAGTCCTTACCGCCTATGATATCAAGACTTGGTCTGTTAAGCGCGGATAACTAATATTCGAAGTCAGTATTTGCGAGTCAGAACTACATCTCCGGGTTATGGCACAGACGAGATGATTGTTACCGCCGGCATGGTCCCAGTGGCTACTAGACGTTAGTCCGGATTGATGTAAGATACTCGTAGTGCTACTAGCTTACTGGTGCGTGTTGATGATGGCGACCAGGTAGATATTATTTGACTGGATGGCCCCAAGGAGAACAGGAAGCACCCTATGCTTAGCGTCAGCTACCGTTGATAAGAGGTTCGAATGCTTATCACTTACTCAGGGGGGTTCGCAGGGTCGATAATTACGGCGTCGCGAGTGTGATCATCCACAATAAGATAGGCCCAGTTATTGTTGCTCCCCCACCCTGATAGATGTCAGTGACGAAGCAAAATGACCCGCGAGTCTCGAATGGTTCGTTGGCCTACACATAGAAATTGGCTGGATATACATGATGTAAGAGGACTAAGAAGCTTGTTGTTGTGGGTTCAATAATAAAAAACAGGTCGAGAACGTTGAATAAGATCGATGGTTCAAGGCCTGCCCATCATTCATTCTCGCCTCTGTTGTGGGATATATAGCTTCCGTTTAACCGAGGTGATGGGCGTCTCGCCCAGCGAAAAAGGGAAGTTTTAAGAGCCCCTAGCGACCAAAATTCAGGTGACGCACTTCCGCCCCCGTCACTGCCAGGGCCAAGGTCAGCAACCATTTGTGATTCGTTACTGACACTTATCAGTGACTACCAAACTCTAACTCCCAGCCTGGACCAACCGCCAATCTTGGCTATCAGTACCCTTGGCTAGGCTTGTCTGCTTCCGGTATTAGCGAGGCCGTTAGGTAATCAGTCACAGGATCAAGCCTGGGGGTTTATGCGGGGTAAGAGTGCTGAAGCTCAACTTCTACCGATCCCGATTTTGGGTTTGGAGAACGGAAGCAGTGGATAGACCATCCTTTGCTCCTTTTCACCATTATTGATTTGGTCTTTTCGAATCTCATAACAAAACCATTCACATTCTTCCGCCACTCCTTTATTCTTATCGGCTTCCAAATGTCTTCTCAACAGTCGAGCCAGGGCCGAGTTGCCCGGTCCAGGGGCGGTTGCGTAACATGCAGGGCGAAGCATGTAGGCCTCGGACCCATCCCATCCCCAGTATTTCCACCTGAAAAGAAGCTCATTCTTGTGTAGGCAAAATGTGACGAAACAAAGCCGACCTGCAAGTCATGTGCCACACGTGGTCAAAAATGCGGAGGATATCGGTTAGATGTGCGCTGGTCTACCAAGCATGAGAAACGTGCTCGACAATCTCAATCGCGACTTAAGCAGTTCCGCGGAGCTGCATCAACCCCTTCTCAGCCGATAGAGACGTGTTCAGATACCACTTCTCAGGGTTCATCGCTCTCCACGGCTGTGCCTGTTTCTGAGACGGCACCAATGCCCCCTACAACTGTTGCTTTATTCAGTGACTTGGGCTCAGCCACTAGCCCTTCTGTATTCCAGCTACCAAACGTTGTCGCTTCTTTCCCCCCAATATCTCCAGGTTACGATTTCTCATCTCACCTCCTGGAACAAGAGAAGGAACCGAAAGATGCGACCCAGCTCGTCCCCAGCACCGACAACCATAATCACGATGCTTATACCTCATCCAACATGACCTCCTCTGTCTCTCCCTTGAACTGGGTCGACGATGTTCTGGGACCTATACAGGATTATGGGGAATCCCCTTTCTCGGAGATGATCCCAATGCCAAGTAATGATATAGGCCTCGGTTTCAGCATGCCGCTACCGGAAATTGAGTCCAGTAGCATCTCATTCGAAATTCCTCCATCCACTCTCACATACACGCCATCCGTTTTGATCGAGTACTGGTTCCGCCATGTCTGTTCTTTATGGTCTCAGTACGATTCCGACATCAACCTCAATCGTGCCATCGCTGCTGCTCTATGGTCCAACTCTGAAGTCGTTTACCTCAGTCTACAGGCTATGTCAGCAGCTCACTTATCTGCCAAGGTACCAATGATGCGCCAGACTTCGATATCCAGCATGAAAGCCGCAGCGGAGATCATGAAAGCCGACTTACATACTGTCAAGTCTCACCAGCTCTTCAACTCGGTCCCGACAAGCCTGCTATTTTCGCTGATGAGCATTGGCACCAGTATTTGCTGGCTCAATGCGACTCAACTTGGATTACCTTTTCTCTGCGAAGCGAAAACATTACTTCATTCCATCAACAAGAACAAGCATCTGTTATCTGAGGATCAGCGCCAACTTCTGTCATTCTTCAACAAGAGCTGGCTCTACTGCGAGATGCTCTTATCCATGGTGACGTCGAGCTGCAAAAGCCTGCAGATGATGGAGGAGATGGGCGATGTCGACTCAGCCGCTCCCGCCAGCGCCCCAGTCCTGCCGGATCCAGTCGAGAAAGTTCCGCATCCCTGGACTGGGGTATCGAGTGAGAGTTACCTCTTGTTCATGCGTGCAATGAAGCTGTGCCACAGATTCCGGCGCAAGATTAGGACTCCACAAGACATGTTTGCTTCGGCCAACATCAGTGAGGCAATGAAGCTCATCGGGGACGCTGCTGTTGTGGAAGAACAAGCATGCAATCTTGATGTGACATGCGGCGAATCTCTTGCAGAGACCGATGACAAGAAAACCCCCAACCAGCACTTACTCAATGTTGCTGAGGCTTATCGCCAATCAACGCTGTTACAACTGTACCAGACATTTCCGGAGCTCATCGTGAGACGGTTCAGTCTCGATGAAGCGCAGGCAACGGATGCTCAAGCCTTGTGGGATAACTGGATCACGCCAATTGCTTTAAAGTTAGTTGATATTCTCAGGCTGCTTCCTACCGACTCAGGCAGCAAGATGACCCAGCCACTGCTCTGTGTCTCAGCAAGCACTGGACTCAGGCGAAAGCATCTTCACGAAGCAAAGAAGGAAACAAGAAGAGAAAGTCTTACCCATAAATTTCTCAACATGGAGGACTGCGACATGCTCAATTATCTTGACTTTACTGGCATTCATGACGAACAGCCAAATGAGGCAGATGATGTAGTTGAGCCAGATGCGGACGCAGATATCGTGGCCGCGCGAGAGTTTGTTCAGCGTCGCTTGGAGACGTTGAAAACAGCACTTCCTCCTAAGCCAATCGCAGTGGCTCAAGATCTGACCAAAGCCATCTGGTTAGCCTATGACACGGAGCAGTCTGCTAAGTATGCCACCCACTGGATTGATGTGATGGATAGCCAAAACCTGAGATCGAATTGGGCATAGTGTAGTGTAATTGAAGTTTATTTTGTAACGAGATATTTGTAGTTTACATGAACGACTCCTTGCATGACTTGTCAACATCTTACAACTTAGGAGGTTTACAGCAAGTGTCCTCACTCATAGCCGCCAGCTTGCTGACCCTATCAGTGGTATTGAAACCAGCCTTCTTAGCTGCTACTTCACTGGGAGTGATGGAGTACGAAGGAGGCACATCCATGGCCGGGTTGCAAGTGAAGAAGTGGCGAGGTCGAAGCAAGAGGGTGATGGGTTCAGCTGGCATCACTGGGAAATCCTCTGGAGCGGGGAAGTGGGTGATGCCGAATGTGTGCCAAAGAACAATATCGGTGTTGGCAACACTCTGGGTCCCATCACCGATCCAGGCTCCAAGGCCTCGGGCAGGTTCTCCAGAGGTCTGAGCAACATGGTTACCCGCCGGCCAGAGCTCATCATCAGCATCTATCTTCTGTCAGCATCATCCTCTCAGAATCACTCAACAGGACATGTCTTACACTTTGTCACATGGATAGCATGACGAGCAAAGAACGCCCGCTTCCAGACAAGAGAGCCTTCCTTAGGCATCAAGTTAGGGACGTCTCGGCTGACGAGTTTGTATGAGACAGGCTTGCCGCTCTCTGGGTTAAGCTTGTTCTCGTTTACAATATCCCAGGTGCGAGACGTAGCGCCGTTGTAGTCTGTTATAGCCTGGCCAGTAGTCTCAAGTCTAGTGCGCTTAGCAAGGAAGGCATTGCCGTATAGGTTGTCTTGACTTCCAACAGGGGCATCTGAAGGAACGGCGTCGACCATATGGATCGTGTTCTCATGCCCATCGACGCTGGGGTTGATCCGGAGAAGGAAGATATGCTGGTGATTATGAGCATTGACGCCTGCAAAAAGGTTAGCCACGTTTGCGACGTGTCGTCTGACTAGGAACTTGCCCTTCTTGACCTGAGTGCCATATCCTTGTAGGTTCTCACCAGGGTTCATGACATAGGTGTTGAGAATACCAGTGAGCTTGATGTCAGGCTGAATTGTACCGTCCTGATGGAACACCCACTATTTCGAGTCAGGGATGTCATTGCATTCCATTGTCAGAAGACAAGACCTACCTGGATAGCGTATTCGTAGTTTGCTGCAGTAAAGACATGCTGGACAATAAGCTTTCGAGCACGTGTGACAATGGTCGAGTTATCGCGGAAGTCGGTATGCTTGAAAAGAATGCCGTCATCTTCTTCATGGATGCAGATAGCATTCTCAATCTTGCGGATCTGGCCGGTCTGGGTTGGCAACTCAGCGTCAAGGTAATGGATGGCACCTGTTTAGTTAGCTAGGTTTGGCTGGGAGCGAAGAATAGACCATACCCTTGCAGTCACAGCCGAGAGAGAGGCTGTTTGTCAAGTATCCAGCACCGTACTCGCCGAGGTCGAAGGCGTGCTTGCGATGATGGGGAGGCTCAGGGTGGCCACTTGACGTCAAGGTTAATAACAAAGCATAGTCAATTGGAAGAGCGAGCGACTTACTAAGGGACCACCATCTCCGAAAGAGACATCCGATAAAAGATTGGGCGAACATTACCCTTGTCGTTGAAAGTAATGTTATTGAAGACAATGCCCTCGCGATAATTGAAGCCGATGTGAAACTTCCAATTTTGCCATTCCAGTTCACGCCCCTTAACGTTGAAAGAAACACCCTCTGGCTGCGAGATGTAAATCGGCTTCAGATCGGTTCTGTAGCCACCTTCGTTCTGGATATACAGATGATGATAGTCTACAGCCTTGTTACGCTGGAGCGGTCGCCTAACCCGGGGGATGTCGATGGCGATGATTTCCTTCTTTCTGGGGTCGTAAATGGGGTGGAAGTCGAGAGGGTATTGGTATTGACAGTTGTCGACGTCAGGTCGGAAATACATCAAGCCCTGGAACAATCGAGTGCCGCTGCCGAATCGAGGGTCGTGGCTGATTGTCCATGGATCGGCGTAGACCTTGTGCATCTCGTCCTGGGCGATACCACTGATTCGGCATTGTTCGATGACCTGGGGGTCTTTGCGGCAGGCTTCTTCGACTTCGAGGAGTTCTTCGACGATAAGCTGCAGAATTGTCAACGCGGTTAGTTGTTTCAATGTGTAGGAGCTGTGTTGAGTTTCTTACAATAGGTTGTTGTCCATCAGCCCTCTCCCACTTGGTGATTCTTTGACTCTTCAAGTCAACAAGACCATCGTAGACATGGCCATTTCCCACGCGTGGATCGATGACAACTACCTCTGCAACACGTCGCGGACGGTGACCATGAGAAGGATTAGCAAGCCAAGCCACCATCTCGGCCTTGCGAGGCTCCTGGAGCGTCACCACGTGGAAGTGAATTGCATCGCCGTGCGCCTTTCGGATGACAGAGGTTGCGAGCTGGATTTCCTCTCCGCTGAGGGGGTCGAAGGGGTGGGGAATTGCGCCCGACATGGTGTCTGTACCTGTACCTGTATCTTAGTTTACAATGAAGAGATTGTTTCTGATATTGATGGAGGGTATTTGCTTGCATAAAATAGTTGATCAAGAGATATTATGACATAGCTACCCGAACTTGTTTAAGCGATGAACTCCAAAGTATACCTGCATTAGGCATGGTGCTCGACGCGGTTGGCCATGATGGGCAGGCCGACACCAAGCTTAGCTCTCCACCGCAGCAGTGCTGCAACTGCAAGGCTGTCTAGTGCCCAGAAGGTAACATAGTCTCATGATTCAGATATTGACTACGTGTAAGAGCTGATCGGTTCCAACGCCCAGGTGTACGTACGCCTGTCCTCAAGTGAACCTCGTCCTTGGAATTGCCCAATTCAGTAAGTGCTGCCCCGGACCACGGGAAGGATTAACTAGTAAATTAATTGGCCACTGTACTTGTGCCCTGCAGTCGCTGAACTTGGCCGGTTTTCTAGGCTAGACTTGCCTATCACAGTTAGTGGGAGACCAGGCTTGAGCGTCAACCGAGCCGACTGACCCATGGTCAAGTGATGATATGACGGGAAGAAGAGGAACCTTATCAAGGTTCAATTGGTTACTGTGGAAGCTTTTGAAAAATCTTTATATTGTGTGGAAACAAATGTGTTCTTTATCGTGGTGTCTAGCCCGCTGCTACTACACTCAGATAGATGGGAAGAATGATACCCATGACATAGTGACTTTAGGTTAAGCGTATAATTGCTCATTCAATCGGTATCTTGTTGTAGCTAGCTGGTGTTTCTCCAAAACAGTACCAGAAAACAACTACATGTTCAAAAATTAGCTTTCCCAGTAAATGCTTCATTCTGGACCAATTCAATCCAATAATTGTCAGGGTCAAGAAGAAATGCCACGTTCTTCATCTTTCCATCCGTAAGTCTCTTCTTCCACTGTAAGTCGAGTCCTTCCAGCCGCGCGCAAGCTCCGTCAATGTCGTCGACAATGATGCCTGTGATTGTTAGTTGTGCATAGGAATGAAACGCGAAATTCCCTCACAGATGTGCCCAAACCCTTGAGGCTGGTCATTGCCATTGTGTACTCGAGACACTTCATCTTGCCAGACGAGAGCCAGTAATCCTTCGCGACGCGACAAATCTTCTCCTGATGTGAATTGACCAGTTGATGGATATCCCAAAAAAGATACCTTAGACTGCATCTCGTTTTGCTCGGTTGTCCTTATTAATGTCATGCCAAGGTTCTCGGTATAATAGCGGATCGATCGAGCGGCATCGGTGACTCGAATTGCGAAGTGATTCTGTGACAATCAGTATGTCTTTTCCATTCCATGGTAGGAGGATGTGAAATTGGCTTACCACCAACGATTGTGCAGTAGCCATTGCAGTAGCACCCAGCTTCGAGGAGCCATACTCGGTGATTTGAACCCAATAACCATCTGGATCAAGCGCTATCACAGGCTGGCTTCCTGCAACCGAGTAACCTGCCTTGCGTAGAGTCTGGCAGGTGGTATTAATATCGTCCACCGAGATAGAGATGTGAGAGAATCCAAGATGAGGCTTCTCATTGCCATTCGTCACGCGATAGCTATCGTCATTCTCAGTACCATAGTTATGCGTAAGCTCGATCAAGCCTTGGCGATCGAATGTGAACCGTCCATAGGATGGCGAACCGGGGCTGTCGATACCAAGGAAGTAGAGATCAAAATTGTTTTCAGGAAATGAAAGCTTATTCACAACCTTAAGGCCAAACAGATTATAGAATCGAACTATAGAGTTGTGTATTAGCAGAATGCCTGACTGATGAACCGTGGCGCTGCTGTGCTTACTCGTCCGCCTTGGGTCTTTCACGCGAATCCTGACAGATAATTAATTAGAAGATTCAAAATCGGTGCAGCACGTTGGAAAGCTCACATGGCATGATTCAGCTTGTAGGTCCTGGTATCTGTCTTGCGCTCCATGATGTCTGCTCAAGCTGTCGCTAGCGTTTGCAATGCTCGATCCTCGAGCTCAAGTCCCATCGCTAGCTCTTTAATACTGGACATAATAAGGTACATAATTGCGTGCTTCGCCGAGGTACTAAACTGATGTACCTAGCTACAAGTTTAGGATGCACATACTGCTTCGGGTCTAGGGCCAAATCCCCAACATCCAGAGTCCCCTTTCCCGATCAAGTAATTAGTTCGTGTTTCCATCAAAGCCAATGAGATCTCTAGAGAGCATCTATTGTTCTTTAATCATGGACATCATTCGAGATGTAATAAGAAGCTAAGCGAATACTTGCCATGTGTTCTATTACCACTCACTACGAATTGCAACAAAGGTCATACATAACTTCAACATGTCCCAATCTATTCAAGGCAAAACCGCTGTTGTGACTGGTGCTGGCAGCGGCATCAATCTTGCGTTCGCCGAACAACTTCTAGATGGTGGATGCAATGTCCTTTTCGCTGACCTCACTTTGCGCCCCGAGGCCCAGAAACTGGTCGATGAGCATAGTTCGAAAGTCGAAGGAAGAGGACGAGCTGTGTTCCAGCCCACTGATGTGACAGACTGGAAACATCTAGAGCGCATGTTCGAGAAGGCTGAGGTGGAATTTGGCGAAATCGACATTATCTGCCCTGGCGCAGGAGTTTATGAACCGGTATGTAGTTCCAGATCTTCTGACTTGACAGATACTGACTCAGCGTTATGTCAGAGCTTCAGCAGCTTTTGGCATCCCCCTGGGACCCCGCAAAGCAAAGATGCTGTCTACAGAGGCCGCTACGCTAGTATCGACATTAATCTAGTCCATCCCATCAGAGCCACGCAGCTGGCGCTCTCTCGATTTCTCAGATATGACAAGAAACCTCGAACGATTGTTATAATCTCGAGCACAAATGCCCAAGACACCTGTCTTTCTACGCCTATCTATGATGCGACCAAGCATGCCATCAGTGGCTTCGTTCGCGCAATGGCCAAGATTGACCAAGTCGGAGTTCGTATTGCTGCTGTCGCACCTGGCATAATCAAGACGCCGTTGTTTATGGAAAACCCAGACAAGCTTGCCATGATTGACACTAATAAGGACGTATGGGTCGAACCATCTGAGGTTGCTACTGTCATGGTCTCTTTGATCGAGAGAGATAGCATTTGCTCTACGATTGATGAAGCGAGAACAGGTCCACAAGATATTGAGATAAAGAGCGGATCAATTATTGAAGTTACTAAGAACAAGGCCCGACCTGTCAACGCATACCACGACCCTGGTCCTTCAGGTGCTGGAGCAGTCGGATCCAACTTTGCCACGTCTGAGTATACCACGTTGGAGTTACTCTCGACTCCAGGGTGGGGAGACGCAAGTGCAAAGACAAGCAGCAACCTCTGATGATCTGACAATAGTTATCAGTAATAGTAGACGATAAAGTCCAATAAATCGATAGTTGCTTCTATGAAAGACATATGTGACTGTAAGAACAGGGTGCTTCTAATTTTGTATCGAAATGGCGTCACAGTTGTGCAATGCTTCGCAATTGCGACGATAGGCAACTCGTTGTGCTGCTCATTGAGCTCACTACGACAACGAGAAACGATTTTATTGAATTGGAAGCTTTGCAATCTAGGTCTTTCCGTGCGTTAATCACTCCAGTTCGTTTCAGCTTACCAAAGACAGTAGCATCTGACTCGTGTCGCCAGAGCGGCTGCCCAGGTCTTCATGTGACCACAGATGCCTTGTTCCTACTACATATCCGAGTGAGTTATGTTACAATCGGCACAAGGGTCGAGAGGCGGGAGACCAAGGCCGCTCGCTCTTCAACCCCGCGAATTTGGATGTGAATCTTGGTAGTCTATCTTTGGCGTCCAAGTCATATCAGCTGGTAGTGGCCAGCCGCCAATATAGATAAGTGGCCAAATCGTAAAGGATTCGCGACGCCGCTACTCCCGTCAGAGTAAGTCCAGACTGTGCCATCCTATTTGTGCTTAGTACAACGCAACACATGGTTGCACAGACGCCCGCAATGTCGCCCACTTCCCCGCACGATAACGCATCCCGGCATTTGGAGAAGCGAGTTTGCCTTCCTTGGTTCTTATCAGTTCCTTTGATGTGAGGTTCGGGAGCCGGGGGCTTTATTTAAGATATCACCCATCGTCCTGAGCTGCATCATTGCTAGGACATCAAGGTATCACGTCGCTGTAGCCTTGAGAGACTTGCGCCAGTAATTGCCGCCATGGCCAGCCCAATCCCCCATCACGTTACGGAAGGCCACTTGCGGCCACGGCTGAGCAAGTTGACCATGGTTGCAATGACCTTTGCGATTCTCAAGTAGGCGTTGCCACTCCCACGAGCCCCTCCATCACGTGTTGGCAATGCTAACTCGCTCTCCCAGTACCTGGATTGCGTTGGGCGGCACCATCGGCATTGTGATGCCATCCGGTGGCCCAGTCGCGCTCCTATATGGCTTTATCTTCTGTGTAACGTGTAATTTTGCCTTGGCTTTTAGTCTTGGCGAACTTGCAGCTATTTGGCCTACAGCTGGTGGACAGTATCATTTCGTGTATGCACTCAGCAGTGAGAAGTGGAAGAGGTTTCTGGTACGTCGAGGGCGACCGTGAGCGATAGTAAGCAAGCTAACTGTCCACAGAGCCTTTGTGCGGGTTGGATCAATATTGCTGGATGGCTTACACTTGTAACAACGGAAGCCATATTTTCTGGTAAATCCACCATATTCCCTCGGTTAGTGAGCCACTTAGTTAACCATCAGTTCAGCTATGTTCGTCGCCGCGGCTATTGTTGTAGCGTCTGGAAGGTCTTCTCCACCAGATGCCTGGACAACGTATCTCATCTTTCTCGCCATCATCACATTCTCAACAATTGTCAATATCTGGGGTAATTCGATCCTTGGGCCTTGGAGCAATCTGGCCCGTATGTATCTCGCCCCCAATGCAGACTATGCTCTTCTAACCATATCCTGTAGTTTACTGGTCTATCTTGAGCATCTTCATCATCAGTATTATTCTCTTGTCCATGTCAGAAAAGACAAACGCCGAGTTTGTATTCACAACCTTCAATAACGAAACTGGATGGTCCGATGGAATGGCTTGGCTTCTAGGTCTCCTCCAATCAGCTTTGTCCATGATTGGCTTCGACGCAGTTCTGCATATGACGGAAGAAATGCCTGATCCTCAACGAGACGCCCCTCTCGCCATCGTTTATGCCATCGGTGTTGGGGGTTCCACGTGAGCTGAAGCCCCAAATCGCTAAACACATAATTAGCTTGCTAACTTTTACAGTGGCGTCATCTTCATTCTCGTCATTCTATTTTGCCTGACTGATGTTGATACTGTCGTGAGCTCTCCGGCCGGCCAGCCCCTTATTGCACTTTTCAAGCAAGCGACAAAGAGTTCAGCTGCAACAACCATCATCAGCTGCATGCTTGCTCTTTGTTTTGTCCACGGTACAAACGGCTCTATCACGACTGCAAGTCGGCTGATATACGCTATGGCTCGAGATAATGGCCTGTTCTACTCACGATATTTCAATCATATCAACCCGAAATTAGAAGTTCCAGTCCGCACGATCGTCTTCACTTACATCTTCAATGTTCTTTTCGGTGCACTCTATCTGGGGCCTTCAGTCGCTTTCAATGCCTTTATTGCGTCGTGTACTATTCTTCTCAACATTTCATATGCCTTCCCCATCTTTGTTCTGGTTATTCGTGGCAGAGGTATTCTTGCACCCCACCAGCTGCCTCATACACCATGGAAGCTAGGAAACTTCTGGGGATATCTGGTAAACTGGACAGCGTGTCTGTATGTTTTGATGACTTCAGTGGTATGCCCCCCGACATGATGCAAAAGTCGCACGGACTTACCTAAGATCTAGCTCTTCTGCTTCCCCCCATCGATACATGTTACAGGAAACACGATGAGTAATTGCTGGCGATGTCCCTGTTGATGTGTATTTTGCTGATAAACTCCTAGACTACGTTTCCATTGTACTTGCTATCTGCGTTCTCGCAATCGCCGTCTATTGGATCACTCGTGGAAAGACTTTCGAAGGACCCGTAAGTATCATCGCTCAATGTCCCATAAGATTCTGTCACTGATGGTTGCTAGAACCTCGAGATTATTATGGCTCAGAGGGAAGAGGTAGCGCATATGCCAGAACACGCTAAACGTGGAGAGAAGGAAGATATCCATAACCACTCTGTATCTGCCTAACTGCATAGCTATTCCTAGTATGGCCTAGCGGCCAATCTAACCCGTTTTCATTCTTGACCTTGCTTTCCCATTTATTAGGTTGAGTAAACGTTAGCATTGATTGGTCAGTAAGCGAGGCCAGCGAATTCCGGGCTGAAACGAAGGGAAGAGCCTTGACTAGATTGCTTAGACAGAAGGTAGTGGAGTAATTGATACTACGTGCACATCACTAGAAGAGTCGAACATTGGATTGACCACCAACAGTCCCCGGCGTGGTTCCCTCAGCTTTCTCTTATTCGTGCCTTTTTATTTCGGTCTGACATGAAGGTAAATCGAGTCTAGAAGGGTAAGCTAGGTTACATATAGATTGCCGGTGAGCTGGGTATCATACATCTGGCTGCCGACTATCCGGTTTGTAGCGAGCCTCTCACTGGCCATGGCACGTTGAAGGCATGATACTCTGCCCTATGAGCGACCTAACAAAGAAACATGGTGCTGCAAACGAGATCTTGAACCCTCCAATTAAACTCGTGTTTTAAAGTCTTAGTCTTACCCTAGATCCTATTGGTGGAATAGTCAAGTTGCCGAGGCCCCTGCTCAGAAATTTCCTCCGTGGCTGAATACGGAAAGGCTGGAGGTTTCAAGCCCCCATAACCTCCACTGAAACACACCACGATCGGTTATTCTCCCTGGCTAAATGGTCCTTTATCCTGCTGAGCAGTAGCACCACCAACAGCTCAGCGAAATGACCATGTTTTGCATGAATCTATTGCGGGGGATTTTAGCCAGAAGACCCATCGGCATAGCAGCCAAATGCCGGATTCGTACCATGAAGCCGATATTTCCTTGGTTAAGGACCAGCGGTGTGGAGTAGTAGTCCAAACATGATTCGTCCGCCTCTGGAAACACGGCAGCGGAGGCTACTCGTCCGCTCGATCTTTTGTAGCAAGATCATCCGATGGCATCCTTGACTCCACATGGCTGAAAGGTATATATCTTGGCTAGATAGCCATCGATCTTGCTCTTCCCCATGCTTCTTGGCACATCATCTTCAAACTTGTTTACACCATGAAGCTGACATCTATCATCAACATTTGGGTGCTGGCCCTCTTCAGCTTGGTTATGGGAGCTGAAGTCGTTCCCCGATCCCAGCTCAAGGAGGTCACCAACTATGGCAGCAACCCAACCGGCGTTCGCATGTTCCTCTACGTCCCCAAGAACTTGAAGTCCAACCCTGCTATCGTTGTCGGTCTTCACTACTGCACCGGTACTGCCCAGGCCTACATGAATAGCAACCGCTGGGCTCAAGATGCTGAGAAGCACGGCTTCATCATGATTTACCCCCAGTCTCCTTACTCGGGCAACTGCTGGGATGTTTCATCCAAGAAGACCTTGACCCACAACGGTGGAGGCAACAGCAACTCCATCGCCAACATGGTCAAATTTACTCTCCAGAACTATAACGGTGACTCCAAGAGAGTCTTTGTCACTGGCGACTCTTCCGGCGCCATGATGACTGTGAGTAAAAACTACAACATACCGCTGAAAGAACTTAGCTAACATAGCTATAGAGCGTCATGGCTGCTACCTACCCTGACGTCTTCGCCGCTGGAATCGCCTATGCTGGCGTTCCCGCTGGTTGCTTCGCCAGTGCCAACAACCAAGAAGCCGCCTGGAACTCCCAGTGCTCTGGCGGAAACCTGCGACACACCCAAGCTGAGTGGGCCACTATTGTCAAGAACATGTACCCCGGCTACAACGGTGCCCGACCCAAAATGAGAATCCTTCACGGAACTTCCGACCCTACCCTGAAAGTCCAGAACTTCTACGAGGAGA
Organism: Fusarium austroafricanum; assembly: GCA_012932025.1. Classification (NCBI taxonomy): domain Eukaryota; kingdom Fungi; phylum Ascomycota; class Sordariomycetes; order Hypocreales; family Nectriaceae; genus Fusarium; species Fusarium austroafricanum. The sequence goes on along the minus strand of JAADJG010000614.1, from coordinate 5,488 downwards.
TCAAGCAGTGGACCGGTGTCTTCGGGTACTCTTCTAACCCTCAGTCAACAACCCCCAACTTCCCCCGAAGCCCTTACACCCGACAGATCTTTGGCGATAAGTTCCAGGCTTTCTTGGGCCAGGGCGTCGGCCACGGTGTTGACCACTTCCCTGATGAGGATCTCAAGTTCTTCGGTCTTGCTGTAAGTCATCAGATTCTCGTCTTACTTAATATACCCTACTAACAATATCTTCAGTAAGCCCATAAATATGAATGCCATGCCGTATGACTATCCGAGTCCTCTTTGACAGCCTTGCACTGTATCCTAGAGTCGCCTGTTGGCGATTTCTGTACTGACAAGGAAATAATGTCTTGATGGACTCCTAACCTTCTATGAACTATATTTGTTTGCATTGTAAATATGATCAAATAAGACGTATATATGCTTTACGAGCTACATTCACTTGTGCATTTTTTCAGTGACTGCGAGGTTATGCTATCGGTATGATGTCACGGGCCTACCAGTATGATTTGGCTTGCTATAGTGTGTTAATCCCATGTTGTCCTGCGAGTTGTGGAAAGGCGTGGTGAAATGGTGATGAACTTTGTTAAAATCTTCAAAAGACAGATATCGTCGCTTCGCCTCTCACTGGTAAGAACGAAAGAATGAACCAGTAAATCCATCCTAGTTAGTCTAGAACTATGTAGCGAAAAGTTCACCTATAGAATTTTCTCTTGGATTAACACATGTCGCCTGGGGTAATTCTATGTGTTCAGGAGCGCGAGTATGGGTCGTGTGCAAAATATGCTTACCCTATGCTTGCGATATTTGACAGGGTCTCGAAAGCAAGAGGATCCATGGCGCTATGAAATTATGCCGCAACTATGTCCAGGCGGACACATATCGAAGCATACAAAGTAAAATCCGAAGCTGATTTGAAGTTAAGAATATAACCTTTTCATATAAAGCTGGGCATGGTTCTTTATGCGAGCTAGATGTGTTATTTGCTGTTGATACCGATGGTTGAGAGCTTATCATCATCACACAAAGCTTAGTTTCCCACACAAGCACAAATGAGAGTTGTAAAGCAAAATTAACTCTATGGTTTCCACAGAGTACCTTGTTTGCATTTTTGAAAAAGGTCGTCGCCGGAAACACGCCATATTGTCGGATGGATAGTATTCTCGTGTGCAGTTCAAAGTTTCTAAATATAGTGAGTTTATGCCAATGTTTGTTAGCTACCGACTGTACTGTCAAGGTTTAGGATAAGCCTGAATTGCTAGGACGACCGTGTAGATGCCGTGTAGTATATTTGCGGTGAGTGATATGAAATATTTGCAAATGAGCCCACCGACAACTAATTGATGCATGCCAAGATGTCGGTTTATCCTTGTGAATAATAATTAGTCCCTGCAGCTTTGCCACTTGAGGACATAACATTCGACATAACATGCATACTTATTTATACCCTAATACCTCCTTCTTTTTCTGTTGGATAAATACTACATAGTAAGCTGGAAGTAACACAAACCTTGTCAATAGTAGTAATATTACCAGCAACAAGCTTCCTGTTTAGCTTGAGCTAAGGTCTAGAAGCTAGACAAGCATACTGATGCAAAGTTAGCGGCTTGGCAGGCAGTTAATGTTTCTTCATTCGGAATTTCACTTTTTCTTTAATTATTGTAACCGTTCTACGCTATGGCGGCAATTAGTAATACTAACCATCGCTCGCAACAGCTCAGTGAAAGCTGTGTTAGCTGTGTGACTGCAAGTCTACTGCATTACTTGGGGACCTACAACTAACCCTAGGACTTATTTGCAGGAGTTGAAACCTACGAAAGTTTACTTTATTCGTAAGCCTTTTAAGAACGAGGAGACGGACCAGACAGACGTTTCTGGATTTTCGCCGAGCATCCATTGGCTGCTGAAAATTGCCATAAATAACAATCGTAAGATCAGATTTTAGTAAGCATGAGCTACAATTGCAGTATCTGCAAAACTTAGTTTTCTGCCTATTTTGTATTTCTGAAGATGTATCATTGTTATTGGAGGTCTCACTGGGCTTTACCTAATCTGGGTGTAAGTTTTTCATCTTCGGTCTAGAACGGATATGAATGGTCCTAGGGTATGATCGTGACGGTAAATTATGCAGCTCGAATATCCGGCGGGGTTTGGCAACATGGGGTAATGCAGGGACTACAGCTATGCAGCAAGGGTCTACAGGTACAAAATGGCTGACAAAAGTCGAGGCTATTGAGATGTCGCGGCAGCGAGACCTGCATCTCTTCACTTCTTCAGCTGAATTGTACTATTGAGACCATCTGCACCCATAAGATGCAGCTCTGTGCCTGGATCATATCAGGCTTGGTGACAGCCGTCGCTGCTACTGAGACCTATGACTATGTAAGTTTTTCTCATTAGGGCATTCACCCAAACACTGCTAAATGTTATCGACACCCAGATCATTGTAGGAGGTGGCACCGCTGGAGGAGCCCTCGCTACCCGCCTGAGCCTTGGCCTTCCCAAGTCCAAGATCCTTCTTCTAGAAGCAGGCCCAGCAGCTTTGGACGATGTGCGCATTAACGTACCAGGAATGCGTGGTTCAATCTTGGGATCCTCGCTTGATTGGAACTTTAGTTCTGTTGCCCAGCCTGGCCTTAATGGACGGTCCATTAGCGTCAACCGCGGCAAGGTTCTTGGCGGCTCATCCGCGATGAACTTCTTATGCTATGACCGCGCTGCATCCGCTGAGTACGACGCCTGGGGTGAGCTCGGAAGCCCTGGGTGGAACTGGGATACCATGATCGATGGTATGAAAAAGTCGGAGAACTTCACGGGCAACGATGGTGACGTCCATGGCCGCTCTGGTCCCATCAGCTCTACCTACAATCGCATCGTCCCTGATGTTTTGAAGCCGTGGCAGTCTACGGTTAAGAAGTTGGGCGTCCCCATCAACGATGAGGGGTCTCTTGGAGGAAGCCCTGTTGGAGTCATGTTCCAACCCACCAACATTGACGTGACCAACTACACTCGGTCATACAGTGCCAACAGCTACCTTCCAAAGGCTGGCCCTAACCTGAAAGTCAAGACGAATACCCACGTCGCCAAAATTCTCTTTTCCTCTACGAAGAGTAAGGGTTTAGTTGCTACCGGCATCGCTCTTCAGGATGGCTCTACGATCAAGGCTCGCAAGGAGGTTATCCTCTCGGCAGGTTCTATTCAGAGTCCGGGCCTGCTCGAGATGTCCGGCATTGGCCAAACCGAGGTCCTCGCCAAAGCTGGAGTAAAGAAATTGCTTGACCTTCGAGGTGTCGGCGAAAATTACCAAGACCACCTTCGAACCTCCAATACATACATCCTGAAGGAAGGTTATGAGTCCTTCGATCAAATGATCTTCAAGCCTCAGGGCGCGTTGGCGAAGGAGCAGTTCAAACTCTGGCTTGAGAACAAGGTGTCATGGTATGACTATACCAGCAGCGCCTACGCCTTTCTCAACTGGGCCCAGGTTAGCGATCAAGTGCAGAAGAATATGAGTCAACTTGCAAAGGACGGCTTTGCTACCAATGGCACTGTCGTGGACAAAAAGAAGCTTGAGTACCTGAGCAACCCTTCTATTCCCCAGCTGGAGCTCCTTCTAGAAGCCAACTACGTCGGTGCTCATGGCTATCCGGGCGCTGCTCCCAACTTCATCACCATTTTCTCCTCCATCATGCATCCCATGAGTCGCGGCAGTGTTCACATCAACGGGCAAGATTCAAAAGGCAAGCCGATTATCGATCTGAACTATCTCAACAATGAGTACGACATCCAAGCACTTATTGAAGGTGCTAGGTTTGCCCGCAAAGTCGCCGAGACCAAGCCTTTGCGATCTGTATGGGCTGCAGAGTTTGAGCCGGGCCTAGGGAAGAGGACAGATGCACAATTACGTGACTGGGTCATCAAGACAGTCAACAGTTTCTACCACCCCGTCGGCACCTGCGCGATGCTTCCTAAGAAGGATGGTGGCGTTGTCGACTCGAACCTGAAGGTGTACGGCACGAAGAACCTCCGTGTGGTTGATGCTAGTATTATCCCCGTCCAGCTGTCAGGCCATATTCAGACGGCTGTGTATGGTATCGCCGAGACAGCTGCGCAGAAGATCATTGCGGCGGAAAACAAGTATGTCAAGGGTCTGTAACAAACGACTTAACGCAAGCCTGAATAGCAAACAGAATAGTTAGGCCTGTAATTAAAATGGTTCTTCTTTGGAGAGTCAACATATGTGGGAAGGCTAAGTGTTTTTTGGAACTGTCTGCACATATGAGCAGTTTTAGTCAACTACCGTTACCAAGGACTGACTGCTGTATATTACCCAAAGAACTCAGTTTTGATATATATCTATTTTATGTTTGATTTAAGTCCGTCAAAAGCATACGAGCGGCAAGGTTGGCAGACTGCAGTTATAAAAGCCTCTCAGCACGCACTAACTATCCCTTTGACCGGCATAAGCCTCCGCTTCGTACCGCGCCCCGCTTTTTTTTAGTGACCACATAGGTATAAGCAGGGTAAGAAGTATTCCTTAAATGCATTTTTTTAATAAAATACTATATAAAATTAGTATAATTAAGTCTTAAATAAAACTATAACCTCTTAATTAATACCTATTAAGATATAGGCAATTATAGCCTATAGCAATATAAGCTTTAGTAGCTAATATCCTACTAGCTATAGCAGCCTGCCTAATTTTCTAGCTAAAAAGAGCTATAGCTATAATTTTTAACCCTTTAATATGCCTTTTCGCAAATTTAAGATTATATACCTACCCCAAATGCCCCTTAAGCTATTCTAGCTTTTTATATTTAGTTCTTATATATATAGATAGATTAATTACACTAATAGCTAGGTCTCTTATCTTATTAAAAATAGCATTATAGATAATTAGGACTGGCCACTTAAGCAAACCTCAAGGATCTTTAACTAGAATAGTCTCTCTTCTTTATAAGTATACATATAGCTTAGCATGCTAATTTACCTAAGGATTTATAGGGAAAATGCAATAAAAGACTATTAAAATACCCCCTAACCTAGAGTTTATTTCCCTTTTTACTTAATTACTAAGTTTATGCCCCTAAGGAAGTTTAAGCTTATTACCTATTATCTTTGCCTATTTAACTATTCTAAATACCTTTATATTAATCTTAATAATATTCTAAAGGTCTTTTAAGTAGTTAATAAATAGTTAAATTATATATAATATATATTAGCATTACTCTTCTAACCTAGCTTTTCTATTGCTATAAATAAGTATATAATTTACTATATAGGCAGATTAAAGGATATAATGCTTATTAGGAATAAGCCTATACCTCTAGGGTTTAAAGTGTGGGTTATAGCGCAAGAGGGCTTCTTTATTAATTAGATGTAATATATTAAAGGATTATAGGTCTTACTTTATAGTATTAAGAGGTAAAGGAAAAAGGGGGGAAAGGGAAAGAATAGCCTAGATAACTTTAAGCTTCTTTTAAATA
>JAADJG010000613.1:0-14825 GCA_012932025.1 Fusarium austroafricanum | reverse complement strand
GTTTTTTTTAATAACTTCCTTTTTTTTTTTTTTTTTTTTTTTTTTTTTAAAAAAAAAAAAAAAAAAAAAAACTTACTTTGAGAAGTCATCGATAGATACAATAAATTAATAAATCTTGTGAGTAGTTATACATCTATTGTAAGTCTGTATCACTTTGCTGCTGATAATTATCAGTTTATCTCATTGTCTGTTCCTCTGCAATTGACATTGGATTTGCCCCCCTGCCGCTTGGCACGCGCACGGCAGGTGCTTTGGATGGATCTGCGGCTGCCTGCCCTCCCAAACCCAAAATTCGCCCACTGCAAGCCAGCCAGAAGCAGACCGGACCAGGCCCAGGAGCGACTGGACAATATTCAAAAAGCACCTTCCCCTCCACCTTTCTTCTAACCCCATTTCTACACAAACACTCTTCCTAACAGACCTACCGGATTTCTTCCTTTGGCTTCATATGAACTTGATAGGAAGCATTATAAATCACGACTTCTACCCTCGCCACCACCTTTAGCAACACATATACTACTTCTTTCATACAAGCAATGGAGAGCCTTCAACTATCTCAGGTTCTCGCCGACCTCAGCAATATCGGCGCCGCCGTACGTCTCCACGCCTAATCCAGGGCTTTTTACGGCTACGGTTACCTTTCTACGATCACAGTCAAGACTAACACATCTTGTGTGTCCAGGACCCGGGAGCCGCAGAGGCTATCGTCAGCGCCAACAATCCCTCCCACTCCAGTTACGCCCAAACCGAAGCGACTGCGCCTGTGACTGCACCGACTTCGAGTCCTACTACCCACCAACAACGACGTCCTACTGGGCTGCAACGGCATTGGTCATCAGAAAAGTTCGACAAATTCGGTCGCCGAATCCTCTCCCCCGGTTCTCACTCCGGCTCAGTCGTAAACTCTAGCCCAGGCACTCCTCGTCGAGGCGAATTAGATGTGAGGCACCCCCACCAACTGTCGCCTCTACGGCGCAGCTGGGACTTGGGCGCTGATAGACCTTCACTACAGTTTGAAGAAGATCTGGAGAGGGCAAGCACCCTCATGCAACTATACGACATTCGCTCCAAGATTAAGCAGCAAGATAACAGCAGCCTGCTCAAAGCTCGAGAGAAGGTCAACGCGATAGCGGCGCGACAGCAAGCTCAACAAGCAGCAGAACGCAACATGAAGGCAGCAGACGAGCTTCGGCGACAACGCTACTCTTTCCCTAGAGCCGGACTCTAAATCGAAGAACCTCACGATTTCTTTCTACATTCTCACGATGGACAACGGGCTCGTTGCGAATGGAATAGGCGCTAGGCTGGAGATTTATACGATTGACGCTTGTGGGATGGATGGTTTCTTCGATGGCGTTTGGGACACAAAAGTAATATGCCGTCGGTGCGATGGAATCGACCCTCTTCTAATGAGTGAGGTTGGAAGGCAACTCTTTTTATTTCATAGCAGTACAAGGACTGCTAACTTATGATGGTGCGCTTGGATAATCGAGGCGAACTTGTTTGATTTCGCACCTGGGTGGGACTGATAAAGAGGATACCAAGCCGTTTTGTGTGTATCATGAGAGAATGAAGCGATTGATTTATTCTTTGGCGGAGCTCATCATTTCAAATCATTAATAGGGGGCAGAGCAGCTTAGTTTACTCTACAGATGGGGCAGAGCATCTGAACTGCTAGGTTCCGGCTGGAAGCTCTTGAGCCCCTTGACCTGGTTCCTTGATGGATCAGTGCCAGATATATCGAAATCAACAATCCACCTAATCGCTACACTTACTTGGCCGGACCCAGCTTTATTCATTCTCCACCTTATTTGTGCTAGGAGGTGCTATCAACACAGTTTCAAGATTGATATCTGGGCCGACCAACCTACCAGAGTTAAAGGCATCTGGTATGCTCAGTCTTATAGACCTAACTCCTGGCACTTGGAATATTTTGGAAACGGTCAGAATATTCATGCGGGTACTGCATAAGCTGCTTATGACTTTCTAGAATGTGGTTCATAAAGCAGATTTATTACCTGCAAAGACTTCAATGGAGTAGTCGGTCGTCGGACCATCCGACGTCATTCACGCTTCGCCACATGGACGGGACAAGGAATTCGAATTGGGCCGCGAAGACATGAGGCTTAGCGGTCTTGGACAGGTGATGATCTCGATGTAAATTTGCCGGTGAAGAAAGGTCTATTATTTCTAAGCACATCATTGTTAATCGGCAGGATCGGTTAATACGCAAGAATACGCTGCGTATTAATGACGGCCTTGACTCTATTAACCAGTAATGTACTTGCAAGTTACAACACAGCCAGTACAGGTAGCATGATTCTACAGTGGAACTCATGGCAGACATGAAGGTTACCGTGATGTAAGCGCCAAGCTTCCAATTGCGACTGTATCTTGCGCACAGCCACTGCCGACCACACAGCACAGTAGCATTAAACCTCGTTTGATAGCCAAGAACACACCATGTTGGCCAAGACAGCAGAAAAGTGGAAACTTGCGAGGGAGCAAGAGGCTTGTGGCCGCGTTTTCCTCTGTTACGCAGGCAACTTTAGGCTCTGGGCAGCTTCTGGGGTGGTGGATATCATGACTCCAATTCTCTTGGCTTCGTTGCCGTCGTTGTCCTTTGCATAAAGACAAGCTGCCTCCCACACTTTTCTCTCCCCTTCTTTCATTTGTGGGTTACCTCTTTTTACTCGACGAACCAGCGAGATTGCATTTATCCTGTTTTCATTCAGTCGCATTACATCTATTGACGGCCCGGATTAATCGTCAATCACCAACTGTCACAGAGCCTAAACTCACCTATTACCGACCCAGACGGCACCTCCGTTTGTAACATTATCACACACTCTACGTCATAGCCAAGCTCCCTGCCTACTAAGTGCCTACCCGAGGTATTCAACGCCGCAAACAACACAACAAAAGACAGAGTTTGGCAATCAGACACTCTTTAACCCATCTCTCTCATCGTCGCGTACGCATCTCGCGCATTTCTGTCAAGCACAATGGCGCCTGCTGAGGATATCTTTGCGCGCGACTACTACAGATGTCGTTATGGCTACAGCTGGAATGGACGTTACTGTACGCGTAACAACTGGTCCTACTGGGGACGCTGGGTGTTAGCTGGTATCATCGTCTTTTTCTTCGTCCTCTTCTTTATGTGCTGCCTGTAAGTATTTATCCTATTCTTCGTTACTACACGGACGAGATTATTAACATACTCAGCATCTCTCGTCGTCGCAAGAGCCGTGGCGTGAAGCCCGTATACGGCACAGGATGGATGGCGGCCAAACCTTGGGGAAACAATAACAACAACCATCAAATGTATAACTATGGCAACCAAGGAGGCTATAACCAGGGCTACCAGCAAAACGGTGGCTATGGCGCACCTCCCCCCCCTCCTGCGTACGGCCAGCAACAGCAGCCTCAATATACTGGTACAACATTCAACACCAACGACGGATACTATGGTCAGGGTCAGTACTCTGGAGTTCAGGCCCCTCAAGGCACCTATCAGCGCGATGGGGCTTACGAGCCACCCGCCGGACCTCCCCCTGGAAAATAAGAATTTGAGATTGGGTTTAAAAGATGGCCGATAAGGATCGGATAGGATACCACTGATTGAGGCGTTTGGGAGCTCGCTTGATGTGTAATGGTTGGCTTATGTCAAGATGTGCTATCAAGAGGCATGTTCTCACGAACAAGGCCCGTGTGATTTTATGAGTGCTGCTTTTTCCTAATTGAACTCCAGTCTTCTCTTCATAGGAAATAATTTGTTAGACTGTTTATACATGTTGCACATCTCTTGTCACTGGTGATTTTGTTGATGAAAGAGCTTTAATCTATGAAGTATTTCCACATGATAATTTTAAATGCAAGCAACAATCAATTGGTAGGGTCGTCGACGCTGACAAGACCTGCATGAAACATAGAAATCAATACGCAGGAACAAACATATGCACCAAAGACCATCTGTTGGGCATTATCTTATGGTAGCAGAACGACGATCTGAATATGTCCATAGTCAATATAATATTACCGAGTTCATCCACGCATAAAGGCGGTGTTGCACATCGCAATCACAACAAGAGGAACCCAAGCCTTGGCTCTTGGATCCTTTCTTTGCCAAGTCCCTAATTTCTGGGCTTAGCACAACCCTACAGAAATGTCAGTGTCCCTGGGTCATCTCGCAATTTATCGCCAATTCCGAGATTCCCTGACCGTTGAAATCTGACATTGATGAATGACGAAATCATTTCAAACCCCTTCATTTTCTCACTCAAACTCTGCGACAGGATCGTCCGGCTATCGAGACGACCCTGCCATTTCGGAAATGGAAGCCCCTGTGGCCCGCACCAAGGTCAGGGTTGAGCTTCTGGCAGAAGAGCTAACGGCGTTAATATGGTCATTGATGCTGTAAATAATTTGATAGCTTTGTCGCGCATAGAACTGGACAAAGGGAGACTCGGGATAGTTGAAGGGATAACTCGTTGCTCTTCGGCAAGACTGTGGACTACATACAGCCCAGGTATGCATGCCTGCATGCACCTGGCTTCAGCCTTCAAGATGAAATATGTTCTCCGCACATAGGTTACAGAGACAATAAAGATCGTCAACTTGTCGACTGCCTATCTTGTTACTCTCAATTTCCCAAGCATGCTCTCAACCATTCTCTTTAGAGCCTGTTCCGCGAATGCAGTCACCCGATGCCGGTCCTATAAAGGCTAAGTAAGTCGTCGTCATCACATCATTCAACCGTTCTTCAACCCTAGGTTATTGATTCAAAAGTGGGATTGTTCAGGGTTCCTGTCCATTTTCATTTTGAGAAACACAGTACATAGCCACTCTTTAAACGCGGAATCAACTCTGCTTTATCCACTCATAGACTCAGAGACTCAATTGTCCGCCCCCACGAATGAAAATCTAATCGACAATCATTTTGAGTTTCACAGTTTCAGAACTCTTTTGACAGGGATGCTTTAACGATCTAAGGGGCAAATTGGGGCCGTTTCCCCTGGATCACCCCCGCCACTCGCGGTAATTCTGGGCCTTTCAGCGTCTCCTTGTCCTCAATGGCCAGGTCTCTCCACCTGGCGGGCGCCTCTAACGCAGGTCCTCCGCCAGTAGTTTCCCTCCCTCTTTAGCTTCTGGGCTTACACTCTATTCTTTGCATCAACACAAGTCTCGCGCTGTTGGTGATATGGCTGTCGTCTCTTAAGCCTCTCTTTGACCTTCCCTAGGTTATCTACACTCTCTTGATTATTCCTTCATAACATTCTCTTGTATCGACCGGTGCGAGCGCCATTTTTGTTTCTTCATCCACAGCCTAGTTCCGCTGAGCCGCCGTCGTCTTTCATTCCATCCTCGAACAACGATCCGCCCCAGTCTTGACATACGCGGGACATATGCGATACGTTCCTTTACCAATTACATCGTATTTTGACTTTTTGGTCGTTTCTCGATCAACATTCAGAACTCAGTTCAAGGATTATCACGACTCGCCCATACAACAACTGACCAATATTACACCTACGAACCTCGCGTCCGGTATACAACACGATCTCCAGTATATCCGCATCCGCGATCTCTCTATATTTACTCCACTCATTACTAGCTTCATCTATAATTAAGGCAAATCAACACAATGCCCTCCATCGACGAGGCGATGGCGCGGAGCCTTCGGGGCAGCGCCTGGGAAATTGTCAAGGACAAATTCATCCGGACGATTGTGGCCGACCTTTCACGACGAGACATGATAGCCGATGCCGCGCAAGCAACTGATGACGTTGCTCAAAAGTCGCAAGATTTCGCAACCGCTTTCTCCAGCTGGGATAATTGTATGAGTGTGGCGTGGTGCAAGTGCGTACACCCTTGTTGGCAGGCTTCTTTTACTAACCAGACCCAGGTGGCCAGTTATTGGTGTCATGATTATTGGGGGACTCATTATCTTCAGTATTGTTTGGTGCATTATTCGTTGCTGCTGCTGTGGTCTCTCGTGCTGCTGTAGTTGTTGTCAATGCCTGAAGTGCTGTGGCAACTGCTGCGGTGCTTGCGACCCTCCTCGCAGTGCTACAAAGCATCTTGACGACCCCTATGCTCCCCAAAGTCAACACCATGGATATCGAAGTGAACCTCCCATGAACGCCTCTATGCCACAGTACGGTGTCACAAAATCCAATCGACCCGAGCCGCCTCAGTATGCGGAATTCGAAACGAGCAAGGGTCGGGATGACGACGCCTTACCAGAAATGCCCAGCTGGGAGGGCGCCAACAGTAAAAAGGTGGAGGTTCATACAGAGGCCGTTGAGATGGATACTCTACCTTCAAAGCCACCACCTAGTCAGCAAGGCAACATGATGGGCGGTGTTTCGCCGAACAATTTGACTCCCTATGGCCAGCCACAAGGCAACTCGAGCGGCTACCTAGGCGCCAACCAGGCTCCTGATCCTTACTCGCCTATCGACCAACAAGGCTATGGTTATCAAGCCCCTGGAATGAGCCCAATGTATGGTGATGGTACTGCTGCTGTGGCACCCATGCCACATGAACGTCGTTCCCCAGCATTGAACAACAATGGATATGGTCACAACCAGGGATACGGTCACGATCAAGGATTTGAACAAACCCAAGGCTATGGCCAAACTCGAGGTTACGGGCAACAAAATTACAATCAGAACTCCTCACCCCACGAGTATGCGGCAAACTATAGCGGATATAGAGGAACCCCTCCTCCTCGCCCTATCAGCTACGCCAAGCGAACTTCAATCCATCAGGACGAATTTGGTACTTATGGACAGCTTCCTCCCCGTCGTTCTCCAGCTATCCCTGAAGACTATGGTTACGGATCACCTGTTCGTCAGTCACCTGGCCCTCAGAATGATTTCGGCTATGCTCAGCCGGCCCGTCAATCTCCAGCTCCTTTGAATGACTATCGAACACCTCCTCCTGAGGCTGGCTATGGTTCTCGTTCTGTGCCCCAGCGGCAACATGTGCCGGAGTCTCAGTCTCCTCAGGAGGCTTATCCAGGCTTCAAGCCATACCAGCCGTAAAGGGGTGGCGAACTTATGAGATTTCGGAAATGAACGAAAGAAAAGGCCCGTGGCCCGTATTTGAATATTTCCTGAATATAAGGAGTTGTTTCTCGCATCTTGTTACAGGCTTTATGCATTGGCGTTTGGGGTGGGATTTCTGTCAACTTCAGGATTCGGGTCTGGATCCTCAGACTATGTTATTGAAAGACCCAATGATACATTCTTTTCTCTCTTGTCGTCCTTTAGCGAGACGCCTCGGAGGCACTTCATTTTTCCAGACTTTTAGGTACTTCTCACCTACGAGGTGAAACAACGCAGAGCTTCATACAGGCTTGGCGTGATAGTAAAGCCTAAGCCATTCCTTCAGAGCCCAAATTCGATGAACACCAAGTGATATCCTCCTAATAGAGGCGTTTGTGAATTTGGATTGTAATCGCTTCTAATTCTGATATGAAAACCCATCTAATAACGCCCCAGGCTTTCATTTCTGGTGAGCCTGTCTTCCTCTGTTATATGCCCACAAAGAACCCCGAGCATATATGACGCCTATTTCCCTACCCACTGGTGAGAAGATGCCACAACTTGGAACCGATACAGATCGCTTAGAAAAAACCCATGCCGCCGGAAAATTCAAGAACATCTAAGAAACGCCTTGTATAAAGGTTTTACCTTCTCCTCTTCTACTCCTTGGGGTATAGGTCTGTAGGAATCTTATCCTGGGGGCCACGGCCGCTCGAACTACTTCCTATGATTGTTCGGTCGTCACCGTCACGCTCAGGGTCGTACTCTTCAGAGTCTTTGCTGTTGGGACTTGCAGAATGGGTAGGACGCGTGACGGGCTTGTCCTCATCGTCCGACTCGCTATCCGTCTCATGCTCCGAATCAACAAGTCTCACGCGAGAAGTCTCATCTTCACCGTCATCATAACTCCTACGTCGGCCTTCGTCATCAGATTCGTTGGAATGGTTTTCGTGGTTATTTTCTTTGAGCTTGATGAACGAATCAATAATGTAGTATTGCAGGGCATTCATGATGAGGGGGAAAATCATCATGACGAACGCGATCTGCAGCTTCTCGTTGCCTTCAGTCCAGCCGAGAGCCCAATCGCCAGCCTTTGAGATCCAAGGCATCATGATGAAGATGATGAGGACGCAAATCTTCATGCCAAATAGACCGCAGAAGTAGATGACTGATTGTTTCAACCACCACCAGGCATTAGGTGGTGTTCCGTAGTTTCCTGACTGCACGGACTCTGGGGGTTGACCGACGGGTGTGAAACGGGCGAGGCCGGTGAGGATCTTGAGAAGTATAATGAGAATGGGAATACCAAGGGTTGTCTAATGGAGATTAGCAAGTCGTCCTATAAAGACGGTAGAAATTGGTACTTACATCAATCGCGAGGTTGAGGAGATAGAAAGAGCATGGGTTAGGGGCGTAATGGTCGTCATCGGATCGTCTCGCCATGGTTGTTGCTGAAGGGTCAACTTGAACCGAAAATCGACCGCTCGTTAACATCGACATGAAGATGTTGGCAATGTGGACAAGAACCGACCCAAAGACCTGCTTGGACACATCGAAGAACCAGATCTTGAGGGGTCGCTGGGGCCGTTCCCGCCACCGCTTATAGACGAGGGAGAGCAGAGCCAGAGCACCCAGTGCGCCCTGGACAAGGAGCGCAAAGGAGCCCAGTAATGAGCACTCTCCATTGGAATCACCTTTTTCATACGATTGTGGTGCTCCGGACGCGATGAAGGTAGCCGACGCAGCAGCTGTAGAAGAAGTCATGGAGGCGGCTGAGGCGATGACCGAGGTGGCCATGTGGATAACGGTAGAAGAATGAGCGAGAATTAAGGAAGAAGCATCATCGACGGCGACTGGTATATCTTCGAGATTCGATGGTGGATGCATGTGGACGTGGACGTGGACGTGGACGTGGACGTGGACGTGGATGTGGATGACAGTTGATTGATTATGATGCCGAATGTCTCACTAGAGAAGAAGTGGTGATGTTTCAGGACAGCCAAAAGGGTCCAACGGGGGCAGAGGAAGAGGCGAATAGGATGGCTTGGAGAGCTAAACTCTTACAGAATATGTTAAGAGCTGAAACTTGATTACCTTAGTATTATTGGCGAAATCAAAAATGAGGGACCAAAAGAAGATGAGGAATGAAGAATGACGAAGCGAAAGCAAAAGGGGAGTCAAAAATGAGAACGAGGCGCTTGTGACTGATTGATCATGAACATGCCTGGCGGCTCCTACATGTCTAAGCCTGGTCATGGATATTCGCTAAGCCTAAATTCAATCTAGACTCTCCAACACAGCCACTTAATTGTCTCTTTCCCTGGGCGCCCAGACCAAATCTACACCTCAGCCACATAAGCATCTCTTAGCTTGTGGCGCCCAGGTTCATCCTCGGCTCAACTTAGCTCCGTGAAGAAACCTCAGCCAAAGGCTCTCAACACCAAAAAAGGCACAATCCAAATCGACGACGACGACGACGACGACGACGACGACGACGGTTCACCCAACGACGACTAGCTCCACCTAATACCGTCGAAATTCCTGCACAAAATGCTTCGTCCGAGATTAAGGGTTTGTAGCCTGGTCTCTGGCCTCGGCTTGCGCTCAACAGCCAATGCCCGCCGATCGATCCATCATGTTCCCCAACTGCCGCACAACTATTCCGAGGGTGTCCCCAATCTTATGAGCCCTGGAGGTTTCTCAATCGCTTGGACTGAGTATATGAAGCTTACGGTGGAGAAGCTGAATGCTCTGACTGTCGGTATGTGTGACATTGACACCCGAGGAGAGCATTGAATAGCCCCATGTTTCTCAATTGGACATTCAATTCCATCCACTACATCAATTTAACATTTATTAACATAATATTTGTCAGGCACCGAACTCGAGGATAAGGACACAAAGACCATCGCCCTCATGACAGCCCGCGAGCCCAACCAGGCCCCCATCTTCAACTATGCCTCCATGGCACACAACAACCACTTCTTTTTCCAAGGCATCGCCCCCGAGGGCACTCCCATGCCCGAAGCCCTCAAAAGCGAACTCGAGGCCTCCTTCTCCTCCATCGAGACCCTCCGCCGCGAATTCATCATCACTGCCTCCGCCATGTTCGGCCCTGGCTTCCTTTGGCTCCTTAAGGCCGGCCCCGGCGACTACCGTATTCTACCCACCTACCTGGCCGGATCACCATACCCTGGCGCTCATTGGCGCTCCCAGTCCACCGATATGAACGCTGTCGGAAAGGATGGCTCTGCCCGCACTTTTATGAACAACCAGGCTTTTGGTGCCAGCAAACGAAGTGGTGATCTTCCACCTGGTGGTGTTGAGCTTGAGCCTCTTCTATGTCTAAACACCTGGGAGCACGCATGGCTGCTGGATTGGGGTGTTGGTGCTGGTGGTCAGGGTGGAAAGACTGCTTTTGCCGAATCATGGTGGAAGCTGATCGACTGGGAGAAGGTGGCTCAGAAGTCGGGAGTGCTACGACCCAGCTTCAAGTCAGCGTAAGGGCAGAAAAATGATATATGATGATGGTGTGTGTAGTAGGATGTACATTTAAGGACACGATGTTACGACATTGGGATAGAGACAAAGAGGCAGGGAGCGAATTTTGTAAGATATTGTACTCTGCATATACAGGTGGGGAAAATGTACCATTTGATGTCTCAATGAGCCTCTGTCATTGCACTTTGTTGAGGGAAGGTGTGAGAAAGAGTATGAGTATGTGGTTATGCCCAAGTATCAAGACCATCATAAATAACACCAAAAAGGTAGAACCACCAAAAGTACATACAACACCAGGTATTCGCTGGTCGTCACCGACCCAACTACTAATCCGGCGCTTCGTGGCTTGACGATGGGGGAGCGGACGGGACCCCGTATTCTACACGAGCTGTGGTCGTATGTGATGGGTGAGGTGGTGGGAAAGCTGTTGAGCAGTATCACCTCTCGTCACGATGAGCTTCAACCGACGACAGGAATTGTGCAATTTTTAGTATGAGCTTCTTCGGTACTTGAGAGGAATAAATAATCTCGTTTAAGCTATGCATTATCTCTCATCAATTGAGAGTGTCCCAGTTGTGCCCTCAGCGAACAAGCATAAGTGGGCAAGAGGTTTAAACAGCTTGCCAGGAGACAGACATCACAAGTTATTAAGATCATCATTTATATGAATTCGTCATTTCATTTTCTTTTCCTATCCTAAGAAGCTAGCCTGAGCTACCTATATGAAGTAAAAAGCAACAAGCGCCATGTGGTATCCGCGTCATCGTTCATAAAAAGCCTTTGAGGGAGTGGGTTGTGCAGTGTTGTGTTTTCTAGAGTCGTGTGCGAGTGGTATAAAGTAAGCAGATCGTTCCCCGAGGGGCAAAACCAAGCAAGCATTCAAGGAAAACACCCTATGCAAAGTCCAATGTCCAAAAAAAATTCATCATTGCTCGTCTCGAGCTAACATTCATCCGCTGTGAGAGCATCCCGCGAGAGAGCCGCAGCAAGTATTCGCTTAAGTGGCTGTACGTTCTGGTATGTAAAAGCACACAAAACACCGGTGCAAAGAATAAAAAAACAAGCAGGCTGAGTCCCAATGACCGTGAGGAAGTGGTATCAGGTCAAGGGTACCAGGTGTAAATCAACGCAGAGTAGAGTTTGTAAAGGATAGATAGAGAAGGCCGATTTGGTGGCTCAGATCATGTTGCCGTTAACACTGATCTCAAAGCCCTCGCCCTTTTGTCTCAAAGCCTTTGCAAGCATGAGCTCACGCATCCAATCAATGCGGTCATCTCGGTTCTTGACAGCAAAGTGATGCGTCTTGCCTGTACCGTTAACACCTTCGGCGGGAATGGCGCCAGCAGGCTGAAGGTGGCTCTCACGCTTACGAAGGCGGGCAGTGTTTTTATCCTGAGGGACAAGCTGAAAAGCGAAGGCTCCAACGGGATCGCTCTTCTCACGACTATGGCTGCCACGAGACAGGTGCATCGTCTTGAAGGCAGCAGAGAGCTTGGAAGAAGATGCAACGCTTGAGCAGGCAATGGCATAGTCGTCAATGTCCACATACTCAAGAGTCCGGTCAAGTTCCTCAGCATCCTTGTGCATGTTGAGGCGAGTACCCTTGAGAGTAAAATAGCCGTCCTGCCACTCATGTCGAAGCATCTTTGTCTTGCGCTTCTTCATAGGACCTTGGTGGCTGATACCGTTGGCGGGATCAGCAGAAGGAGACTTGCCCTTGGCTCCAAGAGGTGCAATCGATGGTGCCAGTGTTTTCTCGGAGCCGTTGAGCTGGCCGCGAGAGAAGGGCAGGTTGTCACGAGGAGGGGGTTGGAGAGGCTGCTGAGATCGTGAGCCTCGGGGGGACCTGGGTGATGAAGATCCTTGGGCAGGGCGGCTAGAGAAAACAGGTTTGTTCTCCTCCAAAGAAGGCATCACAGGGAAAGATGGGCGGCGAGCTGAAGTGCGAGATTGGCAGCGAGGAGGGGAAACATTGTTAGTGGGAGATGTGCGGTAGTTCATGTCAGGGGGGACAGATTGAGAGAAATCTCGAGCCACAGGGCCAACGGGCACAGCTGTAATGGGAACATCAAGCTCTGAGAAAGGGGTGCCATGGCGGAAGCTGTTCCTGGGTGTCATTTCCAGGTCAGGAGATCGAGGGCTTGTCTTCTCCATCTGGTAAGGAACAAAGGCAGGCTGCTGTTGCTGTTGCTGTTGGAGTTGCTGCTGGTGTTGGGCAAATGACTGGTGTTGTCCGGGCTTCTTCTGGGGAGGTGGGGGCACAGAAGAGGCACCCAGGCGTGAAGGTGGAAGTTGAGGCTTTCCAGGGATGGAAAGCTTGGGCAGTCGGCGCAGACCTTGGTGAGGAAGCTGAGCTTGGGCGGTTGGCATACCGTCAAATGGAGGGGTCGGAGGCACCTCAGCACTGCAGTCTCCCTGGTGTTGGTGCTGGAAGCTAAGGAATTGCCTGACATTGTCTTGAGGATCTCTCGACTGAACGCCGCGGAGAGACGCCTCATAAAGGTACTGGAGCGGAGGCATGCCAGGACCCATAACGTCTGAGGATGCGACAACAGAAGGCACAGCATCCGACACAGGACGCACCTTGTTAGGGTCCAATGCCTTAGCCGTCTCAGGGTTTCCAGCGTCTCCGATCATGACGGTACCGGTGGCGTTGATATCCACGTGTGGATATTCTTTCTTGAACGCCCGGATCAGCTGCTGTTGCTTCTTGTACTTGGAGCAGTTCTCCCCCTTTGAGCAGTTATGGGGCTTTGGGATAACCTGTTCAATGCCGATGATAGACACCGACTCCATAGGGGTTATATCATCCCCGTTTGTCCTTGCCCGGTGCCGTCGCTTGCTGCTCTGGCGGCGTTTCAGTCCACTTTCTTCTCCTCTCCGAGTCTCTCTCACTACTTCCTTGCTTGGCACATCCTCAATTGGTGTTTCTGGTCGAGGTGATGCGGGTCGGCTGTCTCTCAATGCCTGAATTTGATGCCAGACCTTAGTCCTGATACCAAAAGACTGGATGCTGAGCTCCTTGAGATCCTCAAACTTTAGAGTAATCAAAATCGCACCACTAATATCATTCTCCATAAATCGGTCTGCCACGGACAGCTCAACGCCAGCATTGAGCATAGCCTGTGCAACCATCTCAGTGGTCCATGATGCGAGAGTTGTGGTGTCGAGTTCTGCATCAGTGTATTGGAAAGGACTTGCCCGGGGTAGTGGTGGCTGGGATGTAATGAGAAAATCGGCAATATTTCGAGGCCCCTTGGGAGTGATAGGCGACAATGTCAGAATAATGTCATCTTCGGTGGAGGAGTATTGATCAGACGAGTTACGAAACAGATGAGGTCCTCGAGGGCCTTCAACTTGCTTCGGAGAATATTCCACCGGAACTTCTTGGCTCCTACTCGACCTTGGTGTTGGGACCTCATCATAGGAAGAAACAGTCGTGAAACTAGGTTGTCCGGCCTGAAAATATCTGTTAGTGCCTATCGAATCTTGGTCAGTCTCCAGGAAAGACACATACCGATTGCAAGCTTATGCGAGGCGAGTTGTCCTCCTCATCACTAATGATCTCATCCTCTTCCTCCCAGTCCGTGTCCACGAATTCCGTTGCTACTGAAATTGGTCGCTCTAGTATTTGAGAGTCATTCTTAAGACTGAAAAATGTGTCGCGAGGTAGAGGTTGTTGTCGCATTTGTGAATATGTTAGGCGGTCTCCGCCTCGAAAAGATGTGTACTCCTATGGGTCAGCGCGTCAGTGACATCCATCACACTCACTGCTGAGGCTCTCTCGCTTACCATTTTGGAGTTTCTGTAAATGGGTATCAAGTTGTTGATGCTACCAGGCACCAAATACTGTTGGTGAGATGGGGTTTATCAGCTGGTGATTGTTCAATATCGCCGTTGCCGGCAGTTGCTTCTTTAGAACTCAGTGCCTAAGCACGATCGAGTACACGCCTTGAAACAAAGAGAAACAAACGAAGGAAACATGAGTCTCGTGGTGTCGGGGAGATAATACACAGGTCGCAAAACTTGGGAGGAGTGGATCAGGGGAGTGAGCGGGCGGTTACGGGACGTTATGTATGCACTATAGCTCGACGCCGGAGACTGAGGGGACCAGCATGAGCATGAATATGAGCGGTCACGGAGTGGATGGAGACAAGAATAGACTTGGCGAGGTGCTAAATGCAGAGTGTGTGGCCATGTCTCTAGGCCCTTGAGGTACTGTAGCCCAGTCAGTCCTAGACCCTTGTACCCTGGCTTGTTCCGGGGGGGAGG